>JAMKCH010011303.1:0-32998 GCA_023653785.1 Ophioderma brevispina | reverse complement strand
GGAGTTCCAGACAAGGTAAATGTAAGCTGACGTTGCTTAACGGTTGCGTAGGATGGAAAGCACACACCTGGATTTAGATGGAGTTGCACGTAGGTGGTTTTCCTCATAATAAGGAGTTGGATTAAACTGCTCTATATCTAATGTAATGTAGCTCAAAGTATTCCTTAGGTAACCAGGAATAAAACGTCAATTGGGTCACATGGTGTGGTGCTCCTTTCCAAGATATTTGGGGAATAGGCTAAAGGTCATTTGTTTATTCAAGAAAGGTCAATGTTTGTATACCCAGATTTCTTTGTAACAAAATATTTTTTAGAAATGTTATGATAATGATTCCAAATATTGAAAGCTTTGGCACTTTTGGCTCATTTCTTGTTTATGGAAGGGGGTTAAATTTCCCTGTAGGACTGTATGGGACGGGGACATTTACACCCCTCCCTATAAAGGGAACGACCCTATCGCAAAATAAAGGCATATTTGAATCAGTATAATTAAATATTTTTTTTGATATTTTTACAAAGAAATCCCTTTTCTGGAATAAAACAAATGACCTTAGCCTATCGTTTCCCAAATAATCTGGAAAAGGAGCAACGACCACACGCTTGTGATCAAATTGACTTTTGTACTCCTGGTAACCTAATGAATCATTGAGCTTATATTACATTAGATTTGGAGCAGTTTTTTTAAAATTTGACCCCCATAGTAATTGACCCTCGTAACACCCCCCGTGCAGCTGATTGAAACACGTGTCCACAATAGAAATGTTACTTATGGTACATAGAGGCTACCCAGATAGGACACGTTGTTATAGGCATGACATGTCAGTTTGCAATGGACATATTAGGGTTTGCCCCCTCCTATCAACGATTTTCTTATTAACCATGAGCTATTCAGCACAACTTGTTCAGCTGCTACTACACAGTTAGATAAATTAGTACGCTGAAGAAACTAATTATTAGTAGGAAAAACGACATCAATTGTACTAGTTCAAATTAGTAGCAATTCGAGTTTTGGTTTTCAGTGACATAACGAGTTTTCGTACCTTACTCAATAGCAAGAAACAAGAAATTAAACATCAGTGCCTGTATTACCACTTAAGGGTATAAGGTAGGGGTTTCCACGTTGAACCAATTATTTTGTTTTTCTGCGCATTTTAAAGGTAAGCTATTATTGCCCACAACCCTTTGTGTAATTACCTAAATATCAGTTGCGATATTTAGGTGGGAAAAAAACAAATCGGTCATGGCGTTATTATGCTAATTAGCGCAATTAAGCATTTTGGGGACGCTATGAGAAATTTCAGCAATTGTAAACTGTTATTTTGTTCTCCTATTCTGAGACAGTGTTATGGAAAAAGTCCTTGGGGACCACTTTGCTTTTCATTTTTTTGGTCGGGATAATTTGGTGCGCGTTGCAAAAATCGGTTTTTGGACGCAATTTTGAATCGGCCACTACCGCTTTTATTTTTCCTGTCTCGTGGTGTGTTGGATTACGCATCAATGACCAGAGTTTTGGTAAAAAAATTTACCAAAAGGTTTTCCAGATGGGGGGTTCCTGATTAGCTCTTCAAGTTTGCGTTTGAGTGATTCCACCTCTAGGTTGCTTGTGTTTGTCCTGGAGTTCACCTATCAACTGTGTTCTGCTTGAGAACTGGTTGCTGTAGATTTGTTCATCGTACCCCCCACACCCCATAATACACTAACGGGAGTGGGCAAGACCCCCTGTACACTCAAGTGCGAGGAGAGATTTTCTGAAGAAAAGTTATATAAAAATCTCACGGATGTTGTAGAACACTATCTAGAAAATGTCAACGGACTATGGAAACAGGAAAAAAAAATCAATTTACCTGCTCTCCTATTCGTTCCTGTAAATAAGCATCCTTTGATTTTCTGTTCATGCACGAGGGAAATACAATCATATATTCTTACATAGGCGCGTTTCGTTTTGGACCTCTTCATTCACTCTATTTTTTTTTTTAAATGGATGCGCACCTTTCTGAAAATGCCGTGACTCTTAACGCTAAGAAACCACCGTCGAATACGATGTGCGGTATAATGGCTCATTTCAATGAACCACTGTCCCTTTCCCTTTATTACTCTGATCTCTGGACAATGCGCTCATTTGTATTATATCGGATAGATATTTATAAAGGTGCATTGCCAATGTGGCATGCCATACGGCAAACACACAGAATATCAATACTTATGGATATGTCATTGGCATGGTACAGATGTACCTAACAACGGTAATAGTATATAATATTTCCTTTGTAGACAATAACTGCATAGTATTGCGGATATTTTAAATATTAACTGTCACCACAAAAGCAAAAAATGACTCATCAAAACTAATGCTGTAGGAGTGCGAATCTAGATCAGATTAAGGTCCGTCTGAAAACCCATCAAAATTTGACTATTTTATCATTATTGAAGAGCCGTCAGTAATATGTTTCACCTTATCGTCGTGGGCGGGAAAAACACCATATGTAACTCCAGAGGCAAAATGCAAAACCAAATATGTATAAAATGTGGGCCCCAGTGCTAAACCCTGTGCATTTTGGTCACAGCGCGTTCTAGTTTGGAATTTAATAGCAAATAGGATAGTTTTAAATCATATGCAGTTTTATTTCAGAATCTAGAGTAAATAATGATCTAAATATAATTAGAAAGGGAACCCTTTTTGTGCGAGGCAATTAAGAAACTATTCAGTTTTGGTGTCTCACGAAAATGTGCACCCTAGGAGGTTTTGTCAGGTACCGTTTTTAACTACATGTGAGGTTTTGCTCTAAAAGGTCAAATGCAAATGATTGTTTTTACCGCCCAGCGACGGCGACGATATTTTCATATGAATCTATTTAATATCAGAAGGGCCCTTACATAAGAACAGCAAAGTTAGTTAGATGTACAATGGCAAACAATCTTATCATCAAAAAACTATATAAAAAGCAACCTTGCTGTGACCAATCCTGAATGTTGAAATCCCAAAACACGAATTGGTGATTCGCCAGTACCTACATTAATTAATGTAAAATGAAACAACCTTTAGTTCAAATCTTTCATTTGTTAAAACGTTGTGTGGGGTTAAATGTTCTATGAATTTCATGTATTTTGTTTTGATGAGTTTTGTCCGTTCAGTGGAAAAAAAAAATATACGTAAAATTGGAATTTGGTCCCTCCAATAAAGGGGTTACACCAAGATAGAGTGAGAGTATAGTAAAATATAATTTATTCTGTTACTTTATTAATGTCAATCGTGTTGTGGACATAACTATCTTATTAATTGCTGAAGACAAAATTATATTTTGATTTGAGGACTTTTCGTATGGTTGATTTTTCGTTTAATTACAGTAAAAAACGGAGAAGGACTGGTTCCACTAGGTTGACTGGACACTCAAATGCCGCCAAAACAGTGGCCGACAAAATATCACCACAACGATTTGTTTGTAAATTTGGTTGGAAACAAACGTATCGCTGGTATGCAACAAAAAGTATCCAATTGTTTCTGGGAAAACAGAAAAAAACATGATCTGTTAATTACTATTTAGAGTACATAAATTATATTAAGCAAATTAAGTTAGTTACATATTTCTTTTGGCAAAATGCTCTGAAGGTATAAAAATAGAGCCCTGATTCATCGGCTGTTCGGGGTGAAACATCCGTCTTGTTTCCAGACGTTATGGAACGGTTTCATTCCGAACGGTCATCCCTATCTTTGTTGTTTAACAAGGGAAGTTCAAATTAACTATTGGTTTCTGTCTAATGCAATGTGGTACGTTTTCAATACTACAGGTGTTTGAACACGACCGGTTTCGAAGTCCTGTCCCGTCTCAGGTATCTTTGTTGATGTTGTTCTTCAAACGCCATAGGATGTCAGGAGAGATGAATCATAAGCATCAGGGTTCATCAAGATCATCGCCTCTTCTCTTTGTTTGTCAATCACTGTCACAAGATTGTCTACAACTCCAACCACTCCGTTATAAACCTGCAGTTATACATAGACTGTTTCCTTCTTACTTTCACACACTTTCCATTACTAAGTTTAGTAATAATTAATTTTAACAAAGACACTGCCAGAGTTGAGCTCCCTCAGAGATGTTAGCGGAGAGCGTGCTAGCGGTTAAGGGTGCTGCCTTTGGCCCTAATTTACCAAAAATTCCCGGGTTCGATCCCGCTGGGGTCACTGCTGGGTTTATTCGGGTACTATCAATTCTGGGTTTGTAGTATACCACCGATTGATTCAAGTCTGACTCAGTTTCAAAAATATTATTTTTTGGTGTAATAATATGAAAATATTCATTAGAACTAAATAGTGACCTAAAAGGCAAAATTCCGATTGAGATGAATCGGATTTTTTCGTGTTTTGATGCTTAAACATTTTATGTGTAGTCTTGACGCCCATAGGATACTGTGGATAACAAAAATCCGGATCCGGATTTAATAACAAGTTACATTTCTATATGAAGGAAGTCGATTTAAGCTAGCAATTTCACACAGATTAGTAATATGGCGAAGCTATGTAGCCATGCAAAAAACAACATTTTTTTGGAAATTGAGGGCGCCCTCCTCAGAAATCTCTGAGTCGGCTTTAAATACGAATACCGCTTTCCTCCATGGTTCACTTGGAATTCGGGCAAATGGATCATGAAAGCATCCCGACTCGAGGGGAAAACGTTAGCCGTCGGTCCCGTGTACAGAGAGTCACAACTATACAATGTACATCGCAATCAGTGTCGAATAAGAGTAGGGTGAAAACCCATGACTGTTCCCAATCCGCCCCAGCCTCAAAGCGGGTCATGTTAGGAGCGTCCGTATCATGGATAGACGCGGCCCCGGATAAGCATACTCAGTTGAATAAATCCTGACACCACCACAAGCCATTACCAATGACTTGTGGATATGCTAAGAAGGGGAAGGGGGTCGTTTTTGCAATCGGGGGCTTCACCAACGTTCATCGAAATTGTTTGCGATTGTGTTAAGACTAACATGTTTTAATTTAAAGTTAAATAATTTGAAAGAGTCCTATTTCATTAACTTTACCTTAAAAATTCTTACAAGTTCATCAAGTATTACAGACCTAAGAAGAATCGCTCTTCTTAAATGTTCAACTTTTGTAAAATAGAGCCATTGTTAAAATCATTATCAATTGAATCAATCAAGCACGAATTTCTACCTCAGATGTCACCGTGTCCACATTTGCAATGTTCCGTATGGTATCGGCCACATCTTCAATATCTTCCGTTGTAAGTTCATCTACGTTGTGCGTTACAGAATTGAGAGCTTCCGCGACACTCTTAACGTTGCTTTCAGCGACATATGTCTGTCGTTAATACATAACATATTAAAATTAAGGTCATAATTAGTCTCTTAAAGAGTAGATGACTGGTTAAAAAAAAAAAAAAAAAAAACCGTTAATTTACCATATCTGCAATATCCGAAAAGGTAAATGTTAGATTTTTTTAACAATGATAGTGGATATAATGAGCTATTGTTTTCATGTATAAAAAACAATTTCTAAACTTGTTAAATATTTTAAAGATTTTTCTGAAATCGAGTGTAAATCTTTTTGACTCACCCTGTACACGCGGCCCCGGATAAGCATACTCAGTTGAATAAATCCTGACACCACCACAAGCCATTACCAATGACTTGTGGATATGCTAGGAAGGGGGTCATTTTTGCAATCGGGGGCTTCACCAACGTTCATCGAAATTGTTTGCGATGATGTTAAGACTAACATGTTTTAATTTAAAGTTAAATAATTTGAAAGAGTCCTATTTCATTAACTTTACCTTAAAAATTCTTACAAGTTCATCAAGTATTACAGACCTAAGAAGAATCGCTCTTCTTAAATGTTCAACTTTTGTAAAATAGAGCCATTGTTAAAATCATTATCAATTGAATCAATCAAGCACGAATTTCTACCTCAGATGTCACCGTGTCCACATTTGCAATGTTCCGTATGGTATCGGCCACATCTTCAATATCTTCCGTTGTAAGTTCATCTACGTTGTGCGTTACAGAATTGAGAGCTTCCGCGACACTCTTAACGTTGCTTTCAGCGACATATGTCTGTCGTTAATACATAACATATTAAAATTAAGGTCATAATTAGTCTCTTAAAGAGTAGATGACTGGTTTTATTGAGTTCAATGGTGTCGTACATATTTTGATTTTGTAAAGGTTATGTCGTTAAACATGGCTCTGGTAATATAAGTGCAGGAGGCGTACGGTGATCACCAATAAATAATTTAATATACACACTTATAAATACGGCACCACCTTCACCACCTACTCCCCAAATAGCGTACCTTCTGTTATACTAAGTAACTTTGGTGTAGTGGTCAATATGCTAGATGTTAATCTAGTGGACCAGGTTCGATTCGAGTTTCTGGCAGGTAATGATATGCGGTGATTTTTTTCTTCTATATCCTTCTTTAAGCGAATCTACCGTGCACTGAAAAATGTCACTGAGTGAAATGGCAAATTATCCAAAATGCAGATACGACGCTGTGGGCCTGCGCAGAATCGACAAATACGTCGTTATATGATGCGGACAATTTAAGGTTTTGCAGATACATTATAAATAGTTAATTAATATCTTCCTAATAACTTTTAGGTTTGAAATTCGGTGAATTTGTAGAGTGTAGAATAGTACAAAATCAAACTTACACGCCAAACTACTCCAAAAGTTAAAAAAATACGTCACTAGATGACGCGCCCGGGGATTATATATAATTGGCATTGGTGTCAAATAACCTTAGAAATAACCTTATAAAAATATGAAATAGAAACACGACAAAAATACCTTAGACAGCTCCTCCAGGTCTGCCTCGTCATCTCTTCCACAACCAGTGTAGTTTGCTTCAAGCCATACAGAACCACGCATCTTGTCTCTCATGCATACACGAACAGCAAGAGCATTCCCACCTATATTAAAGTAATTATGGTACAGAAAAGAACTAAACATACAGTATCCACTACAAAGCCTACATTGTTACTGAACAAAATTTGCAATGAGATTTTAGAGGTGTTCCCTGTTTTCGTAACAACACGATCTTGTTCCTAACTTATTAACATTTTAGTCGGAATGTATTTCCGAAGTTAAAGCTTCGGCAACTTACGGTTCTCGGTGTTTGCTTCGCATCTCTCATTGGAATAAACGGTTTGATTTTCAGCCCGTGTGAGTGACCAAGATACATTTTGAAAATCCAAAATGGTAACGATAGCCGGACATGCAGCTGTTAACATAATGTCAATCAAGAGATATAAATTAAGTCGATATAATTTTTTATAACATTTTTGCAGGGGCTAGGGAGAACCAAATATTGCTAATGCAGTCAATTTACAAACTCTCAGCTCACGATTAAATGATTTTAGATTGTTGATCTTTTTACATTCAAATAGTATATTTATGTTCTGCTTTTAATTAAGGTAACTATTTTTATGTTACAATATTCGTATCATTTGCTTTGTGGATTCTCCATAAAATGTTCCAACCACTTCCCGGATATTTCACAAGTTGAGCTGTGATGACGTCAAGCTATGGTAATAGTAACTTTTTAAAGCAACATTTTATCTGCGTCGGCATATCATCGCGATATCCAGACTCCAGCTGTGTCGCTTCATGCAGGCTTATCGTACTTTAAAGTGTTAGTATGGAAAATGCTAGAAGAGAACCCTGCATGCAGAATGTGTGTTATTGGATAGTGCTACAAGAAAATATTTTTATGTATTATAAAAACAAATATTGGCTGCCCGATATTCGCTAAATGGTGCAAAATACCTACCCTAAATTACTGAAGACTGCTTTTTCTCTACCTTTAGTAGGGTTGTAAATGAAGATCCTATTCTCTACGTCTGCTGTTTTTTCTCTACCTTTATAGTGCTGCAGCACAGGCCCAATTTTTTTCGATAGGTGGTGACCTAATTTGAACAAAGGTTGTCATATATCAAATTGTAGCTATAGGTCCCAGGAGTCAGGAAATGCATGATGCAAACATTAAAAACGTGTACAAATTAAGTTATGGGGGGTCAAAGTTTACCCCCTATTTTCAGTATGAAAATTTTTAATTAACATGCCAATGTTGATACATTTTATCACAAATCTGGGAGTTGGTCCCACTAATATATTTTGACCACAATTTTGACACCGAAAACCTTCTATAAAGTTGATAAATAGCCTTTCTTTCCCCGCCTCACCCTCCCCAATCTTATCCCATACCCAATGCTGTTTTGCGATTGGGCTGTCAGAAACACGGTTGCACTGGAATTATGATGCAAGGAGCTTTGTGATTTGTGTGTGTGTGTGTGTATGTGTATGTGTGTGGGTGTATGGTGTGTGTGGGGGGGTGGGTGTGGGAGGGAAATAAACCTGATATTTTACTATACATCTGTTCATCCCGGCGGGAGTTCGTATAAGGCATCAGATGCTTATGATTGTAGGTATATAGTCCTCTTTGCACTTTCATTACTACCAAATTAAGTACCACACTTTTAATTTTTCCACAGAAAATAGGCTAAAATCCAATTTTGCGCTAAAATGATAGGAATATCGAATTTTTCATGAGGTTTTCAGCTCTAAATATTGGCAATTGACTAGTGCTACAAAAACATAGAGTTTTGGAGCCATACTGTTCAGAATATTTTTAAAATTGTACCATTACTATTTTCTTTGATGGCAACACCCACCTCTTTAATAAAACCCTCCGACTTTGATGGCATACCCTAACTCTGGCTCTGGATAGTACCTCCACATTTTTGTTCACTAAGTTAAATGACCGGAAAGGATAGGAAAAGACGTTACCAGAACTTTTTACCCAAGCTTTTGGCATTTTAATGCGCCAGAGGAAAGTTCACGGGGGGGGGTTGGGGTAACCGCCCCTTTTTAGACGAGGGTTTCAAGTTTATCACATAGAAAGAGATCTAACCAGGATAAACAATTCTTTTGCCGTGGTTATATACAATATAATACAACCCTTCTACTTTAATTGAAAAGATCTGAACATCCCGGGGGGGGGGGGATTCTCACTGTTGGTTTGGAGGGATAGTGCGGCCGGTTGTATGAACCCTACCCCTAAAATTACCAAAAATGACAGATTTGCTACCCATCCAATATACCTGTTTGGGTGGAGGTTTTGGGGCGAATCCCCAGAAGGTGAGATAGGTAAGAAAGATAGCTAACTGTTAAAATGATTTTGAGCCATTCTGGCCGCACTATTTTCACATTTGTGGTTTTGTAAGCATTCTCCATACCTGCATTTGATACTGGGGGTAAAAGATACTTGAACAAATGCAACACTTTTGTATACCGAGTTTTTTTCACACATGGGACCTTTCATTATGCTAAAACGGCTGAAATACCGTAATCCCCGTACCCCCCTTTCCACTAGAACCCCAGGCTGAAAATGATCTACCAGTTGTAACGTTTCACTTATTGCTTAGCCATATGCTTACTCTTGGGTAACCCCAGACTGTTTTTAACACACCTAACCTATCGGGGGGGGGGGGTAACATGGCCCCAAACCCTATTGTTGAAACTCTGTGTATCTCATGAATGTTTTAAGTATTTTCTATTCAGTGGTGCCAAAAAGTACCAACATTCCAATTCCCAGAGGCCTTCCTCTGTGACGTCAATTGAACGTACACCCCGCATATATAGTTTCAGCACGTTAACGGATTCTTTTGATTTGTTCTGTTATTGTCTTTTTCTGGTATTTTTTGGCTCAAAGGACAAAGCAATTAAAACTTAATGCCTTGCCTTGGGCTGATTTCTTTCTTTTTGTGAGGCAGCTCTTCCCTGTCAAAGATCTCTGGGGTATCAACATGCCCCAACCCCTGTAGGGGGTGCATTTAGTGATTTCAGCACCTTCTTTTTCATTCATTGATCACTAATATCCTTGAGAAAAGCTTTTCTCCGCAAAATTTGAACTGATCCCGATCTTGCGGTTTTGTGTTATGACAATTGCTTGTTTCCTCCCACAGTCCCATAGGCTCTGTGCTGTAACATTTCTGTCCCGTTTACGACAGACAATACAAATATGCGAATTTTCTTACAGATCGACCGAATTTTTCACTAGATTGGGCACACATGAATTACATAAGGCTAACGGTGTCGGATGATAATAAAAATCTCAACCTTTTTTAGGTAAGTCGGGAGGGACGAGGCTGGATCAAGTTAAATAATATGAGAGAAAATTACACGATATGATGGTTTAATAAATACTTTAATCCTATCAAACCTTTACACACTTAAGTATAGACAGTTTTCACTCCAATAACCCCCAACGTTGATGCCTCTCTAACCCCACTACCCCCCCCCCCCCCAGGTAATGGCTCATTTGTTGTTCTTAATTTGTGCAGATGTTCTGAAATGAAATGATGGAATATTTGAGATCACTTTATATATAGTTAAGCATTTTAATTCCTGGGAGAAATAAGTCATAGCTGTAGCCACATCACCATGGATAGATTGTATTTATCTAATTTTGTTTGGATTTACTTATACCGTACCCCCCCCCCCCATGTGATCTGCATTACGTTTTAGAATATTTATATGAACCTATAATGTGCCTAACTCATAATCTTGATAGGTGCATATCCAAACAAATGCTTATAACACAAAGCAGTGGTAAGTTTGCACATTTAGATGTATACCAGTATCAATTTCTGTATGGTGATTTTCATAGGGGGTCTTTCTCCCCTCTAACTCAAATTGTACCTTTTATTTTTTTGCATCAAGCGTTTTCGGATTCCTGAGATTCAAGTTTTCCTTTTGATATATGATTCATTTTGTTCAAATTAGGTCATCGGTTACTCAAAAATAGAGGGTTTTTTCGAGCTCTTGCTGCAGCACTATTAGTAATGGTCATCATTGAATCATTTCGCGAATTCTGGGGAAGTGGTTTGAAAATGTTTTTCTATAGTTTGAAGAGGTGCTCATTATAATTTTAGGTCCAACCTCTGGGAATGTGGGGAACAATGTAAAATAAAGAGTAACATTAGTTGCAAAGGGGGGGGGGGAATTTGAATCAAATCAACTTTGTTTAAATTACACCAATATATTTTGTCTCATAAGGATTAAAAAGTCCTAGTTTTGGTCTAGGTTCCGAGCTTTATTTACACAGCTACAAACCTGCTACGGTTCAAAGTATCCTGGTGTAAACAATATCCAAATGCCCAGATGTTGTTGAACCGGTGTCAATAATGTTCTGGTTATACTGAACCAGCAAAATGCATTCTAACTCTTTGGATCACAGCTCGTTAATACAATTTTGATGTCAAGATTGGTGAACCCTATAGACCCATGTTACTTTTGCCACTGATAGGCAACCAAATACCACCATTGTAATAAGGCCAGGCGACATTTGAGCAATTGGTAGGTTTACCCCAAATTGACCTTAACTCTTAATAGGGCTGCACCTGCCTTAACTAAAGTCGGAAACCTAGGCCCACTACATTCTTGCATCCTATATAACATACCAAGAAACACTTCACCACAATAGATCTGATTTAAAGATTTACCCTTATTCTTTACCCTCTATTTAAAAAAATATCCCACCTCTCCAAACTTCGATTCGGCATCTTCAACTACGAAAAACTTCTTTAAAGAAGCCCTTCCCAAAACTTCGAGAATAGGATTCTCATTTATTCCCTACTACTTCAGGTAGTAAGTCAGTAGTGGTGGTCATAATTCCGCATGAACAGTCAATACTTATGAATGTTACATGTTAAAGTATCGATACTGCTCAACTCGCTTGTTTTCCCTCAGGATCCCAGCTTGGTAGACAACTTCATGATGACCTATTGTAAGATCAGTGGTGGGTAGTCCTGTAGCGTTTTCCCTTTTCTTCTCCTTCCTCCAGAGCTTATCATTGTACCAGGATCAGACCATGTCAGGTTCAGTGATAATTGATCGGTGATTGTAAATTGCTCCATTACGATAGGGCACGTTAACGTAGGCGGTTCGTTGTCTGCGGAAACTCCTTATGATATTGTGTAAATGATGAAAGAACACATTCATTATTCCGAAGAATTATGAAGTAATTAATTCACCTCCGAATGTTTTGAAGTTGAATAGACTATAAGCAGTTAAAAGAGTTAATGGTACCAAAATGTACAATACAAAAAATCAAAAACTTAAAAGTTTTAAAAATTTTAAAACCTTAAGAAAGATTAATTTATTATAAATAATATGTAAGTAAAATTTTTAACAATCAAGTAATATAGGACATGCCTGTCATGGTTTCGACACTCATTTTGAGTTATTGTAAATTATATAATTGATAACTATAAACATAATAACGTTTAAACTCGTTTTAAACACAACAATATTAATTTACATACAGTCAAGTATGATTAGACATACCAGTCGTGGTTTCGGCAAATATGTGTTCTGTAAATAATAAAATTGAAAACTACGTCAATGAAATTAAAAATAAAGATAAATTAACGGTAACCAAACCTACACGGTTTTTTTTTATAATTTTATTCTTATTGATCAATTACTAAGTAATCAGAAATGTCCACTTACCAGTAGTGACCTCTTTTATTATGTAGAATCCTAATTGTATAAATTTAAAACATATCATTGCAATTTGGAATAAAGTTAAACAGACTAGATATTCCATGTTTTCTATAGCAAAATCAAAACTATTGTAATGTATGAACTAGTCTTTTCTTCATTTTTTTAAATGTGCAGAAATAAACAAAAAAAAACAACAAAAACAAACAAAATTACCTCCTTCAACTGTGTGAAGACTGAATCCCGCCACATTCGTAAAGGCAAACGAATTGGTGTCTGAAATACCATACACAATCACCAAATATGTCGCCATCTCATCTCGATTATGCACAGTATGGGCACCGACCTCTATCTTCCCTCTTACCACACACATATCATCGCCATCTGATCTCAAAGTATTCCACTCAGCCATGTACGTGGAGACATCTAATACAAGTCCATCTACGTATTCACATTTTATAATGGTGTTGATGAAGTTTGTTATTGTATCGTCTCCACCATCAAACACAGAAAACGATATATTGTTGGAATATGAAGACGTAGGCGGTATTGTTACCATGGTTACACCACCGATCCCGTCTGAGGCATAACTTTTCATGTACTGGGTTACATAAACCTGGTTATCAGAGACAATGGACAGTATGTCGTTGTTATTTACATTGCCATCAAATACCTGTGATTTGGAGACGTTAAATGGCGGCCCTTGATTAACGGAAATCGTAGCATTATTGTTCGATGCCCCAACTATACGGTACGCGTACCCAGATGTCCGATTTACGAAAGGTGCGAGAACAAACTTAAGATCATGTACTGTAGAAGAATCGTGAGGTATTGGTGGAATTTGCTCAATTATGGTAGCGCAAGAACCATCGGGTGGAGGAATATTTGCACACGTATTACCGGATAACACAGCTACTGGGTCACTTGCCTCAATGCGAGTCCCAGTAAGATCATGCCCAACCACGCTATCCTCGTAGAAATAGGTCTGATAAGGCTGAATAGTTGTATCCATTGTTTCTCCAGAAGGGGTTTCAATAAGAATTGAAGTTTTCTTTTCAAATGCCGATATTGCAAAATATGACGGATATGTGTCAAATTCATTTCGATTGGGATAAGCCAAAACGACGTATTCATTTCCAAGGATACTGTATGGAAATACGTGAAGGATTCCGCATATTGAGAACCGTACCTTGCATATCCATAAACTGAGACCAGACAATTGGAATTCACAGTTATTGTAGGAGTGTACATATCGCCCCTAGTTGGAAAGACTGATCTCGGTAATTGAACTGCAGCTTGGTGGAATTGAGAAGGCTGTACGTATTCGCTGAAATTGATATCCGGAATCGTTACTTTGGTAGTACAGGAGTCGGGTGATGGCGTGCTGATATATACCCAAGCGGTACCGCCATTACTCATATAACTTATCGGCATCGAAAATATAAAATCTTTACCAAGAGTATCTGGTTCGCCTATCGGTAAAAGAAACACAAATGTAGTGATATGTTTACTATATGTTCATTAAAGGCACATTCGGTTTCTTTACAGATTTACATTACCATTGTGTTTCCATATTGCTAGGTAATAGGTAACATTTCGGACTTGAATGAAGGTAAAGCGATTCGAATTTTACACAATCTTTTATAATTTATCACACTTGCCAATTATCCTTAACCTCCAACAACAAAAAATTGGGTGGAGAATAAGAAGTAAGTGTTAAAAAATAGTTCTAAGGCAACAATGGTGCAATTTCTTAAGCATTGTCTACAGGTCATAAACCGTTCTGTTTTCAACTCATCTTTGACATAAATTAAAACAACATACAACATTGTAATGTTTACAACTTTTCAAATTAAAAAAAAACCTTAATATTTTCATTTGCTGATTTGTTGAAAAAAGGAGAGTACATTTTCTTAGAACTAAAGTTGTGGACTTAAGTACTTCTTATTCCATGTATTCCACACTCTTCAATTGTTGCATGCCTACAGTTATTCGGCGTAATTACATGATACCACTCGAACGTACTCCCTATAGTTATCAGAATAAAACACATTATACAAAGTAGGTGACAATGGTAAATGTAATTGTACCTCTAATTAATTTCAAACCTTCACTAACCTTGTACAGTTACAAATGAGGCTGTTAACAACGCCCATATAATGGTCAATGTCATCATGCAGATGTGGCGGACTTCTTGACTATTGGGAAAAAACACAAGAATCAGAAACAACAATTGAGAATACACTTAAATGTTTACGGATTGGAAGCATCCCATTTAAAGCGGTACACTAAGTCCAACATGGGTGAATGGTACTGGTGCACATATTAAGAAAATTGATCAAAGAATCTCATTATGGGAAGGTATTAACCCTTTCACATGCCTATTACCACCTTTCACCAGGGTGGTCAATCGCTACTAAATCGTGTGGGCATTATATCTCTTACGTCCCTAGAGGAAAATGACTAGCAAAAAAGGAGGTGATTTTTGAAAAGTGGCAAAAAATGGCATTAGGGATTTAAGGGATATTTATGATGGTCGAAATTACTTAATGGTATTTTGTTAGTGTTAGTTGAAACTCTTGCGCGTGATCTTTCTTTGAGGATCAATCAACTAACGTTACCGAAATTAACAACACAGGATTATCATAATAACAATAATAATAATGATAATCACAATAGGCCTAACAATGAAACTTTGCCAATTTCGCAAAATATAAAATAAATGAGTTTAGATCGATGCTATGCTATACAATACGTAATGATACTAATACAGATATGAACGTACCTTCTGTAACTCCCAAACAAACCTATAAATCCCTTCTCTTAACGAATTTAAATCAACGACACGCTCAGTCAATGACCTTGTACTCAGATGATCTCAGACGACCCATGTAGTGTTACTTTGCCTCCATCCGTTGAAGTAGAGGAAGTACCCACGGATATCGGGGCAACCCACAGAGGGTAGTTGTGGATCGAATATCACAGACCAGCAGATTTTGATTCATGATAATATTAATAGCGTTTCCTGTTTTCGGGGTTCCAAGCCAGACAAAGACAAGAGCAGCTATAAAAAATATCATTTATTATGGCAACATCGAAATGAAACAAACAATGGCGATTGCGCAAAAGTATGACCATTAAGGCTATGTCAAGATTCCTGGGGGAGTTCTCGCATTCTCATGCGTAATACGCGGTTCTGCTCCAACTTTAACTTTTGTAAAAAAATAAAAGGAGCAATTTACATTTAATTAATAGTGGGGGTTATAAACGAGAATCCTATTCTAGAAGTTTGGTGATGAAGGTTTGAAGATGTTTTCTATAGTTTGAAGGGTGCTAAATCAGAATGTTTGGGTCCAACCTCTGGGAAATGAGGGGATATTTGTAAAATAAGGGGTTAAATTAGTACAGGGGTAAATTTGAAATCAAGTCAAATTGTGTTTCAATGTACACCAATGTACTTGTCTTATTATAAGGATTAAAAAATGTGTAGTTTGTCTAAGTTCCGAATTTTTATTTACACGGCTACAGCCCTGAGAAGGTTCAAGGTCATTCTGGGGAAAAAAATTCCCAATGCTCAGATTTTGTTGAAACCGGTTTCAAATTATTGTGGTGGTCATACTGGAGCAGAAAATTCATTTTAATTCTCCGGGTGTCAGCTCTGTATACAGTTTGAGGTCAAGTGTTGGTGACCCCATAGACCATGTAGACCCGTGTTACATTTTGCTCACTAATTACGAAACCAAATGCCAACCATTGTAAAATAAGGCAAGACGAACAATTTCAACCAAATCGGAGCACTGGATAAAGTTTACCCCCAGGATCACCTTGAACCTTAACAGGGATGTACCTGTTTAACTGATATGATTTCAAATTTACTCCTGTATCAATTTTACCCCCTTATTTACAAAGTACCCCACATTTCCCAGATGTTGGACCCACAAATTCTGATTTAGCACCCTTCAAACTATAGAAAACATCTTCAAACCGTCTTTACCAATCTTCTAGAATAGGATTCTGATTTATAACCCTACTATAAGTCGTTAATAGAAAGGCCTAGTGTTATAAACTGAGTTTCAAATAAAACCAGTTTCATGAAATTTGACAATTTGGTTTATACTAGTTGGTTTTGTGTCACCTGGACTATACTAATAACATATTTGGTATTGTGATTGTGTGAGCAGTTTCCCTCTTAGCCATGGCAGGGGTCCGCTCAGTGATTTTTTTAAAAGTGCATTTAAATGCAGTTAAAGGGACAGGAGGAGATTTTTTGATACAAATTTCTCCCAATTTCTTCTTGATCAGTGGTAAAACACCTATCGCGAACGTTTCGAAGGTTTATTGGCCAAACAAGAACAAAAGAAACAGAAAAACTATGTTTGAACTTGCATGCTATCGTAAGCATTCCCATAGAACAGTATTCTTTGATTTTCTGTCGTGCATGACAGAAAATGCAAATCATCCTCGTAATGCCGCCCATTCATAATGACCGGCGTATTTAAGCCTTTCACTTCAGTTGTGAAACAGGTACCCCACTGACTGAAATGGACGACGACATTTGTGGCCACTCCACGCTACAATTGGTAATTATTGTATTAAGACCAGTCAAATCTATTTCTTTTTTTAATCCTATAAGTTCCACACAATATTTTGCACACTTTTATCTAATCGGAGCAACGTTAAATTTTTGATCCTGTAAAACTGAAATTGACCCTTTGTATTTATTTTTGCTGTTAGTAGTACAAACTATAACTTTTTGGATCCTTATGGGATATACACACCACGAACCTGGCTGTCGTAGGATCCAAAATCTTGGTGGACTTTTTTTCTTCTTGCTGTGGACCTTGTTTGTGAAAATCCCAAGGTCCAAACCTGCCCTCACCCAAAGATCATATTTCTCCCATTCCTTCTGTAGGGTTATGGACCACCCTTCCTGCTTCATGTAGCATCAAACTAGGACTGGCAGAGCTTCAAAGGGGAGTTGAATAATCGCTACTTGGCGCCCTTCCGTCAGCGTCTATTTAGATTACTCTTAATGCCTTGATCGCCTTGACATAAATACCAAATATACCTGCTTATTGCAGATCTTGATAATTCAATTTTGTTATCCTTGAGCTCCGATATAATTATTCTAATTACGAAATTGCTTCTTCTTCTTTGACACATGAGAATTTTGAGCTCTAGCTAACCTTTCACCGTAGGCATAGTTTACTAGACAATTCCAATGCAATTGTGGGCAAAATCTCAAATATCGGAAAATTGTGGGGCTTCAATAGGGTTATTTTGGTTGAAATTACTAGAGGTTCTTTGTGCTGATTTATAAAAAAATTCCAATTTACGAAATTAAATAACTTCACTGACGATTCGTAGATGGCTATTTTTTCCCCAAGCAAAAAGCTTAGCAAAATACTTTATTCACTTGTCTCCTATTACATATTGCTTCAAAAAAATAGAGAGTTTGGTTTTATTTAAGGGAATCGGTGACTTGCCATTTGTCTAATCCCACTTGGTCTTTGGCCATTTTGTCTAACTGCAATTGGCCTAATTCCATTTAGTTCTAATAACCATTTAAGTCTAATAACCATTTGGGTATAATACCTAGTCTACTATTCTTCGTGTCCTAAAACTCATATCGTCTAATATCCATATTGTCTATAGGCGGACGAAAAAGAAAACCCTGGTTTACGGGTGAGCGGTCCTTTCGAGTAGGGTCCGTCGGTCAGGCGAATTTTTTCTTTTTTAAAAATTTTTTTTGGGGGTTCCTTTTCTGGCGCTCAAATTGGCCCTAAAAATCCCCAAAATCTGAAAAATCAAGAGAAAAAATGATCCCATTTTTACAAACAAATTTTCCTTTAAAAAATTGGAAAGACTTCCATATGTACCCCCCGTATATATTTTCATGATAAAGATTTATTTTAATTTTGGCCTGTTTGAATCAAAACCGGAATAACCGCTAAAATATAACCATTTTTATGTTGCATGTAAATATATGAGAGGGGGGTACATAATTGAAGCTTGCAAAAAATTTGCAAAATTGATCAAATTTGGGCTAAAAAACAGTCTGATTTTACATGATTTTTGGCAACAACTTAAAAAAAACAACATCTGCAAAACTGAAAATCATGGTCGGGGTCGGGGCCCGTAACACATTTTCTTTTTTATGTTTCGTTCCTCCTAACCGGAATAAATTTACAAAACCCAAAATTTCAGTTAGATGTTTGAAATTATCACTCACAATAATTTTTTTTAGTTTTAATGAACAATAAATCTTATCAAACTCCCATTAAAATATACAAAGTTCTTTAACCCTCGTCCTACCACAAGGGGGTTACCACCCCCTCACCCCCCCCCACCCAGTGAACTTCACTCATGCGCTAAAATATGCCAAAAGCTTTCATACACAGCTCTAGGTATCGTTCTCCTCACCTTTCCCGGTCATTTTAGCGAAAAAATGTGAATGTAAGCACCTTCACCGTGGTTAGGGTTACCGTCAAAAGTCGAAGGGTAGGGGGTGGTTGCCACCCAAGGATATTTTATTGTGCATTTTGAAAAATATGCACATTAATGGCTCTAAAACTCTATGTTTTATGAAAACTAGTCATTGCCATCATGTAGAGCTGAAACACGCATGAAAATCAGATTTCCTACATTTTTAGCGCAAAATTGGGAATTTTTCGCCTTTCTGTGAAAAATGCCCATTTTGCCGACTCTCGCGGACATGGTGACGTCATTGTGACGCCGTAGCTAATCCACTGGTATCAAAATCTAACATCGGGTGCTTTATAACGATTCTCGGGGGTGGTAACCTCCCCCACCCCCCCCCCCCTTGGTAAACCGTGTTACAAAAAGGCCTTGGTAAAACGAGGTTTAAATATCTCAAATGGTACATTTTGATTTGCATTGAGCGCTAATAACGCTTTATCCCTCGTCTTACCAGGCCTTTTTTATAATACGGTTTACCATGGGTAATTCATTAATAAACAAAAACCCGATAGCTTAAGACATGGTATTGACATATTTAAATATTTATTTTTGCTTAAGATTTTAAGATATACTAGTGGATAGCTTGATCTTCTTCTTTCTATTGATTCCAAAGAAGTACCAACTCCTAGTAATGGGTCGTATGACGTTTTTTAAGTCCGCGAGTCGGCAAATTAGGCATTTTCACAAACAGAAAATTAGCAAAATCCAATTGTGCACTTAAATTTAAAAGGTAGGAATCCATTTTATCAATGCGGTTTGTCAAATAATGGCAAATTGACTATTTTCTTTTAAACTGTTAAACAATAGAGTTATTAGAGTCTACTGTGCATATGGTGCGAAAACCTTTGGCTTTCAGTGCCCGGGAGGAAATTTTACTTGGTGTGGGACCCCTTAAGACGACAGTTAAAACACAAAGGAATTTTTAAAAGCCACCTGGAAGTTTAAGGCTTAAAGTCAGTTTGTCATTTCTTAGCGTTTCCCGTCGTTTGTCAGTCACTAGCTCTTCGGTTTTTTTTAAAGCTAGTTTGATATACCACTTCAGTAATCGAGAACCGTAAATGAGGGCGTCCTGAGCCATTGTGAAGGGTTAACTGGGAAATTTACATATTTCTGATGAATTTTTCTTGTGTTTTAGTTGTTTTAATAAAGCAACTCCGGAGTGGTTTTATTACAAAATTACTTATTTTCACAAAAAGAATAATTGTTAGGCTTATTCACAATACGTCGGCCGCATCACATACTGACGTATCTGCAAATTACACATTTCGAGAAAAACGGCTTTGACGATTTTGCGATTTTAATTTACCTCCATTCTTTTATATGGACGTAAATATATTTCAAATAAAACCTAGTGGAAAATCGCCAAAATAAGTTAAATTTAAATAATATATTTAACAAATCACCTTCCAATTTTGTTAGATATGCGAAAAAAAAATTAATAAAATACGTCACTATGTGAAAACGACAAATAGCAATTTCAAAGTGTAAATAACAATACGTCGCGAAAACATGTCGCTATGTAACGCGTTTGCGCAAATACGTCGCTATGTGAAAACGACAAAATACCAACTCTACCGTGACCTGAAAATACGTCGCACAAATAGGTCACTATGTGAAACGACGAATACTTAAAAGGCAGGTCCAACCCTGATATTGACAAAGGATGCATGGACAACTTTGTTAGACGCAAAAATGCTTTCATCATCAGCACATTTAATGTCCAGACACTGTCAACAACAGCCAAGAAAGAAAAACTCGTACATGAAGTACAACTGTATGATATCGATGTCATCTGCATACAAGAACACCGCATTGTGCACAGTGAACCTCTACTACAGGAGAATATCCATGGATATGTACTTATTACAGCCTCTGCCTGGAAGAAAAAGAGAAATGCAGCTACAGGAGGTGTGGAGTTTCTTTTATCACCAAAGGCTCTCAAGTCATGTGCCAACCTTGTCAACTTTAATGAGCACATCTTGAAACTTACACTGACGGGAAATCCTGAAACAACAGTCATTTGCTGTTACAGCCCCCACAACGACTATCCAGAAAGAAAAGAAGAAGAAAAACTTTCTCTCACTTTTACCATGAACTTTCCACTGCCACCAGTACAGTTCCGGCCCATAATCTTCTGCACATCCCTGGAGATTACAACGCTAAGCTTGGGCCTGACGACGCGCTGTTCACTTGCAACAACGAGTCCAACAGAAATGGAATGTACATGAAGGACTTCATGAAACAATTTAACCTTGTTGCAACTAATACCAAATTCCAAAATCAAGCAGGCAGACTGTGGACACACCGCCGCCCAAATGGAGAACTGTCCAATGGGACTATATTCTGGTCAGAAAGAAGTGGATTAACAGCATTAATAACCCAAGAGCCTACAACACTTTTGAAGCTGCTAAATTTGATCACAGAATTGTCTCCTGTAGGTGCCAGATAAGTTATCGTCAGAGTAAACCCCCTCCCAGAGATCCCTGAAAACAATTGACTGGAGGAAGGTAGTGAGGGATACAAAGCTTTGTGAGCAGATACTGTAGCAGTACATAACAGGTTCAACACTCTTGTTGATGAGCTTGAAGACAAGAACTCTAGCGCAGTATATGACTTCCTCACTTCAGCCAACAAAGGCAATGGCATTGGAGATGCTACCTAGAAGAAAGAAGAAGACTACTGCCTTGCCTCAAATGACAAAGTCAGTAAAGCCAGAGAAAAACTGAAGTCTGCAGCCAAGAAGCACCGTAGCTAAATCACCCGAAGCTCCAAGCAGAACCTTGATGGATGCTAAAGTGCACTAGATGACTTACAATGTGGTGCTTGAGGAGCATGTTAAGTTCAAGACTGAAGCACGTGACGCCCTACATCTTGAAAACAAGCATGCTGCTGCCTGGTAGAGGCTTGGGGAGCTGACGATAAGGAAGGCCCACCCCACCTAGTAAGAATCAAAGGTGAAATAACTGAAGAGCGCATTGACATGTGGTTTCAGCACTTTAGTTCTCTACTTGGCAGCCAGTTCAGAATAAACACTAACCTTGATGAACCTTTCTTCAATCACAAACTAGCAGACACTCATTCCGCAAGTAGTCTGGAAGAATCCACTATTCCATGACCACGCTACATGGGAAACAAACAGCTGCCTTTTCAACATCATTCATCATTCCCTACCAAGAAAGGCGACCTCCAACAACCCAAAACTACAGAGGAATCACACTGTCACCACTGGCCTCTAAGATTACAACTCCATGCTGCTCAACAGAATCACTCCTCGCATAAGATCCCATTCTCAGACGGAACCAGAACGGTTTTCGCAAAGGCAGATCAACACTACCTCAGATACTTGCCCTCAGACGGATCATAGAAGAGTCAAGAATTTCCAAGAGAAAAGCTTCAATGTATTGTAGATTTACAAGGCTTTTGACAGTGTAAACAGGAATGTAATGCTGCATATTCTCGCCAACTACGGGTGTCCCAGATGAGACTGTCAAGGCAATTGCCATCATGTATGATAACCCATATAGCTTTGTGCAGACAATGGATGGGCCCACAAAGAGTTCGTAACAATACTGGAATCCTCCAAGGAGATACTCTTGCTCCTGTCTCTTTGTAGTCGTGGTTAATTACATCCTCAGACAGAGTCTTGACATCATGAACGACAAAGGGACTCACCATCAAACCCAACCGTTCTATCTCGAGACGTCCACCAAAAGTCAGTATCTCATTCAGACTTGACTACGACAGATGGATGATCTAGCTCTAACAGCTGATTCGATATGTGGTGAACAGATCTACTACAAATCACTTGAGAGATGCAGCCAAAGTCGGCCTACATCTATAAATGCCAAGAAGACCGAATATATGAATGTCAATGAGGAAGAGTTGATCATCAACCCATCTGCACAAACCAAGATGGTAGCCAACTCAAAGAGGTAAGGGACTTCCATATACTGAGGTCATATGTTGCGGACAGCAAGAAAAAGGCAAGACTTCCAGTCACTCAAAGGACAAGGCTTGGAATGCCTGCAAAATAAACTACACCACTTTGGCAATCTGGTATCGCAATAAACCAAGCTGTGAAATCTTTAGAGCGAGCCTGTGTGAGAGTATCCGTTATATGGATATGAGACCTTGACCATGAAGAAAGGCTACAGGACAGGAACTGGAGGGCACCTACACCAAGCTTCGTATGCGAGTAGTACAAAAAAATATCCTGGCTGACCACAAGACCAAGACAGATATATGGAGATAGCTCTTCAATATTTCATCTTATGTTGCCCAACGCCGTGCCCGATTTGCCGGTCTCACGGTCATCTTGCGATTGATCAAGTGTCTCAGACCGTCCATGTTGGAAGTTACCATGCCAAAACAGGGGTCGTGGCCCCTTTAACTACATTGATTGTGAGTGCTCGAGACATCCAGCAGGATCCATCGACTCCCCACTTAATGACAAACAGGGACATTTGGCGCTATATGGTTGAACAGCAGCTCGGCCTCTGGGGGGGCCGTTTAGCCGTTTAGATTTAGATAACAAGGAAGACACGATGCTGACAGGCCTTTGACCCAAATAGATTTCGACAATACGTCGTTATGTGATGTTGGACAATTAAAAATTTTGCAAGTACCGCCTTATAGTTAATTATTATTTTGACTAATTAAGCCACTTTGAGCTTGAATTTGGTGAATTTGTAGGGGGGGTAGTACAAAAAACAAACGTGTATGGCAATTTTCTCCACAAAAAGTCCAAAATTATCGAATAGTCACTATGTGACGCGCCCGACGAGTTGATGACGGGTTAAAACAGTAAAACACAAGACATGGAAAAACACTGAGCTTTGGCCAAAATTGAGGGCACCCTACATTGAAAAAGTGCAGTGCCAATGTGCCATAAATTTGGCCATTAAAGCTTTACATTTTTATATTGGACCCAACGTTAGACCACATTTTGACAGTGTATTTAGGAAGTGTAAGAACATGTTCACACTTTTTCTTCTTCGTCTGGTATGATCGTATCGTCATTCTAGTGCATTCTTCAATTTCTTCAAGTAGCAAGTAATCCTGCAATTCAACAAAAGAGATTACTGTGTACATTTCGATAATGCCGGGAAGTTTTTAAACCATCTGAAAAATCAATCAGCTAAAAAGTTATGTATTACTAGATATAGGCCTTAGGACAAACATAACTAGGACATAAACCGGTCGCACACACATACTGATCGTATTTTACATAACCACTTTTTCCGGAGAAAAAATAGCAATCAAAATCGTCCGCACGATATTTCATGTTATATACGGTTGCAAACGAAGCATTAAAGAAACCCATCTACTCACCTTTAAGGTTTTGACACCGGAAAACATTGTAAAGTCCAATTATAAACCATAAATTGCAACTCTAAAAACTTTTTTTTTAAAATTCCATTATCTGAATTAGCTACAAAGTTATAAGTATGTATGTGGAAATCACAAATTAATGGTCTATTACAAATACGAAAATCGTACACCGTTATTTTTGTACGTAAAATAGATTACTATGTGAAAAGCCTGTTTACGAAAGACGATGGACATACGTTCAAATGGATATGTATGTGAAATTGTTTATTTTGGGTTCGGCAAAATAGAACAATACACGGGTAAATGAATGGCGATTTTGAAATAGACAGGATGTGAAATACGGATATGATGATTTTGATGAATGAAAAATGGACCAAAAGCTATAATTATAAACTAATAAATTAGGCAATTCTCACATTTTGAAACGGTGTGGATGGCGAGAACGCGATGAACTAAGTAATTAGGCAAAAATTTTCCAAAAAAACCTCAAAAATGTGAAATCGGCAGTATGTGATGCGGGCGACGAAAACGATCTATGCACCGCCGTAACACCATGTTTTACTAAGGTTATTTTGAATGCAGGATATGATGATGAAGATCACACAAAGGAAAATTAAAATTTTTTTAATATCATTGAGCTATAAAGAAGTAGCCAATTCGAAAACTGAGATCCATTTATCCATTTATATCTCCCTCTATCTCTTATATGAGAAATTTAGACAAGCGTGAAATCGTATCTATCAAAAGAAATGGAAGAATTGGACTGGAACCCTACAACCTCTGTTTAATTTCAAAGTTTCTTAACACTTTGCGCGCCCGCTGGGGACGGGCTTGAATACCCACTGGTTTGCTTGGGCTTTACTCCATCATGTGACTTGGGGACAAAACCAATCAAACTTTATGGGCACAACTAGTATATCCAAAAATCGGCCTTTGTAATATTTACTCTTTAAATTCATCTGTATGCATTTTCTCATACATAAACTTAGGGGGAGGAAAATATGAAAAAAGTAAAAAACTGCAACTTTTAAAAAAAATCATGATTATTTATTTCTTACATACATTTTTAGGTTGATATATTAAATCTGTTCTACATTAATTTCAGAGGCAAAACACTGCAAACTAAGAGAGTTTGTATGGCCAAAAGACGTGTATAGCATCTCAAAGTTACGAAGTTACCATAAAATAATGCTATTTGAGAGCAAAGAACACGTAACTTAAAGATACGCAGTTTGGACAAAAAAAAGGGAGTTCTGTAGGATGTGATCTCATAAGCGAAGAGAATTCAGGTTGTAAGACGTTAAAATGAAAGCAGAGACCCTAAGTTACACAGAAAAGAGAAACGACTTTATTTAAAAAGTAACAATTTCGAATTACGTAATTCTGCAATATAAGGGCAGCGCCACTGAGCCGTTGCCTTTACGTTCCGTAAACGCTTAGGATGGAAATTGGACCGGGTCGCGATTATTTTTTGGCATAAACCTTACCCCAGTATAACCCCACATGTGTTGTTTTTATTACGCCGATCTTATAGTTGATTTAAGTAGATTTCAAATACGTGAGATCTCATTAAAGGTTATAGGTCTGTCTATTCACATCTTCCACAGATGGATGGTCCAATTAAAAGTATCAGATAAAAACACCAGCATATTTAATTAAACGTTGTAATTTTAACATAACTTGTCTTTGACCTGCAAAATACCGTTCGTTATCACAGCATTGTAGAAATATCATTCTTATATTGATGACCAAAACAACCATAACACAATTAAGTTTTATGTGGTCATAAGCCAGAGAAAACCCTGAAGTCTGCCAGTGCAATAAGCACGTACAAATCCACCAGAACTCCAATCAGAACCTTGATGATGCTAAAACTGCACTTGATTGATGCTTCCAATGTGGTGCTTGAGGAGCTGTTAATTTCAAGCTGAAGCACTTGACGCCCTACATCTTGACAACAGCATGCTGCTGCTGGGAGGCCTTGAGGGAGCTGACTGATAAGAGCTACCCCACGCTATAATAATCAGGTGAAAACAACTGAAGACTCCTTGCATTGGGTTTCGCACTTTAGTTCTCTACTCTTGGCAAAGCCAGTTCAGAATAACACTAACCTTGATGAACTTTCTTCATCAACAAGAATATCAGACACCCATTCCTGCATAGTCTGGAAGAATCCACTATTTCATGATCAACTGCTACAGGGAAACCACCTCTGCTTTTCAACCTTATTCATCATTCCTCTACCAATAAAGGCCCCTCCAACAACCCCAAAACTACAGAGGAACACCCTGTCACCACTGGCCTCTAAGAGCTCAACTCCATGCTGGCGCAACAGAATCACTCCTCAAATAGATCCCATTCTCAACACGGAACCATAACGGTTTTCGCAAAGGCAATCCACTACCTCGATACTTGCCCTCAAAGGATCAATAGAAGATCAAATTTCCAAGAGAGAAAGCTTCAATTGTATTTGTATATTTTTAAAGGCTTTTTGAGCAGTGGAAACAGATGTAATGCTGCATATTCTCGCCAACTACGGGTGTCCCAGATGAGACTGACAAAGCAATTGCCATCATGTATGATACCCCATATAGCTTTGTGGCAGACCAGGGATGGGCCCACAAAGGAGTTCGTAACCACTACTGGAACCTCCAATGAGATACTCTTGCTCCCTAGCTCTTTGTAGTCGTGGTTAATTACATCCTCAGACCTAGTCTTGACATCATGAACGACAAAGGACTCATCCCCATCAAACCCAACCGTTCTAGACGTCACCAAGTCCATATCTCACAGACCTGACTCCGCATATGATCTAGCCTCACACTGAACTGATAGTGGTGCACAGATCTACTAACGAAGCACTGAGAATGCTGCAGACAAAGTCGCCTACATTCTAAATGCCAAGAAGACCGATTATATGACTGTCAATGAGGACGATCATCAAACCCATCTGTCACACAATGGTAGCCAACTCAAAGATGTCAAGGACTTCAAATACTAAGGTCCTATGTTGGCCGACAGCAAGAAAGCGCCTGTCACGCAAAGGACAAGTGGATGCCTGCAATAAAACTTCACCACTTATGCAATCTGTATCTCCAATTCAAACCCAAGCTGAAATTCTTTAGAGCCTTGTATAGAGTATCCTGTTATTGATTCTGAGACCTGGACCATGAAGAAGCGCTCAGGACAGACTGGAGGCACCTACAAACAGCTTCTTTATGCGAGACAAAACAATCCTGCGTTACCACAAGACCAAAGCAGATATAGGAGATAATCCCTCCATTTTTTTTCATCTTCTGGTTTGCCAAACGCCGTGCACGATTTGGCCGTCACTGTCCTCTGCGATGGATCAAGTAGTCCTCAGACTTCACATGTTGGAAGTTACCTGCCAAAACAGGGGTCTTCGCCCCTTAAAACTACATTGATGTGATTGCCGATACACCAGCAGGATCCATCTGATCATTCCCCAACTTAATGACAACCGGGACATTTGCGCTATATAATTTGAACAAGCATCTCGTCCTGCGGCGTTAGTAGATAAAGGCAACCGATGCTACAGGCCTGCCAAAATAAATTGGCGCAAATACGTGTGTATGTGAATGTGCGACAATTACAAATTTGCAAGTACGACGCCATGTAATAGTTAATTCTTTATTTTGACTAATTAAGCCACTTTGAGGCTTGAAATTTGGGATTTGTAGGGTATACACAACCCGTGTATGCCAATTTCCCAAAAAGGCCAAAATATCGAATACGTCACTATGTGACGCGGCCGCCGATGAGACGGTTAAAAACATTTAAACCAATACATTGAAAACATGATGCTTTGCCAAATTGAAGGCGCCTACAGAAAATGTGCCATTGCCAATGTCCATAATGTGGCATAAAGTTTACATTTTATATTGAACCCAACGTTAGACACATTTTGACAGTGTATTTAGGAAGTGTAAGAACATGTTCACACTTTTTCTTCTTCGTCTGTATGATCGTAATCGTCATCAGGCATTCTTTCCAATTTCTCAATAGCAAGTATCCTGCAAGTCAATCAAGATCATGTTTCATTTCGATCATGCCGGAATTTTTAAACCACGAAATCCATCTCTAACAATGTTATTGTTACGAATATAGGCCTTTATGACACATACTAGGAATAAACCGTCGCCCACATCACATACTGTCGAAAAAAAAAAAAAACAAAAAAAAAAAAAAAAAAAAAAAAAAAAAAAAAAAAAAAAAAAAAAATTTTAAAAAAAAAAAAAAAAAAAAAAACAAAAAAGATGGAATTTGAATGGAATTCAAATAACACTTTTCCGAGAAATCCGCAATTCAAATCGTCCTGCGATTTTCATGGTTCTATACGGTTCAAACGAAGCTAAGAAATCTATACTTTAATGTTATTGAAGAAAACATTTTTAAGTCCAATAAAAACCATAAATGCAACTACAACTCAATTACATTATCTGAATTAAGCTACAAAGTTATAAGTCTGTATGTGAATCACAATAATGTCCCTTCCAAAATACTACATACTTACACACCGTTATTTGTACGTAAAATAGATTACGATTGTGAAAAGCCTGTTTACGAAAGAACGATGGAATACTTCAAAATAGATCGGTATGTGACAAGTGTTTTGATTTTGGGTTCGGCAAAATAGAACACTACACGTGTAAATGATGCGGATTTTGAAATACGACAGTATTGAACTACGGATATGAGGATTTTGATGAATACCAATCTATAATTATATACTACCATAAATTATGCAATTTCACATTTTGAAACTTTGTGGATGGCGAGAACGCGATGAACTAAGTATGAGGAGGCGAAAGTTTGTTGCCAAAAACCCGACCTCAAAATGTGAACTACGACATTATGTTATCGGGCGACGAAACGATCTATGCACCGCCGTAACACCATGTTTTACTAAGTTTATTTTTAAATGAAGATAATGGATGCTAAGATCCACACAAACGAATTAAAACTTTTTTTAATATCATGAGCTTATGAAAGAAGTAAGCCAATTCGAAAACTGAGATCCATTTATCCATTTATGACTTCCCTCTATCTCTGAATTAAAAGTTTATGACAGCGTTGAATCGTATCATCCAAAGAAACTGCGAGAATTGACCGAAACCCATACCCAAACCTCTCTTTTTAAATTCAAGTATTTTAAAAACCCTTTGCCGCGCGGCTTGTGACGGGCCTTGCATTGCACCCACTGGTTTGTCTTGGGCTTTAATTTACTCCAGCTATGTGACTTGGTGAAAACCAATTCAACCTTTTATTGGCAAAACTACGTATCTCAAAAATCGGCTTTTTTACTATTTACTTTAAATTCCTCTGTATGCATTGTCTCATACATTAAAATTAGGTGTGAAATTTTAAAATTTTTAAAAAGTGTTGGAAAAGAAAGAAATCCTGCATTATTTATTTCTTACATACATTTTTAGTTTGATATTACATCTGTACTTCCATTAATTTAGAGCAAAACACTGCAACTCATAGAGTTTGTATGGCAAAATCGTAAGCAATCCAAAGTTACGAAGTTTTACCATAAATCATGGCTATTTTGATAGCACCGAACCACGTACTTAAAGATACTCAAGTTTGGACAAAAAAAGGGCTTCTAGGTAGGAGGTGCTATCTCATAGGCGAAGAGAATTTCTGTATTCGACGTTCAAATGAAAGCAGAGACCCTAAGTTACACAGAAATGACTTTATTTAAAAGTCCAATTTCGAAAAAATTACGTACTCTGCAATATAAGGGCAGCACTGAGCCCGTTGCCTTTCGTTTCCGTAAACGCTATGGGATGGACTTGGACCGGGTCGGCGATATTTTTTAGGAAAAAAAAAATAACCTACCCCATAACCACAACATGTGTTTTATTACGACGGCGCCGAATCTTATATTGATCTATAGTAGATTTCAAAATAATGAGAATTATAATTAATAGGTCGCTATTCACATCTTCCACAATGGATGTTCCAATGTAAAGTATCAGAATGAAAACACCATCATTTTTTATTAAACGTTGGTTATGGAACATAACTTGGCTTTGCCACTGCAAATATCATCCTTATCACAGCATTGTAGAATAATGCATTCATATAATGATGCACCACATAACACCATTAAGTTTTTTTATTTGGTCATAAAAAACTTGGCCAATCTGTATTAAGAGATAAAAGGCTCGCAAAACGGATTTACACCCCGGCCAACAATGGCATAATCCCTTCATCATTAACATACCATTGTTACCTGAATACAACCAGTTTCCATTCCAGTACGCCAATTCCGTGCAGTAACTTAGTACCATGGTCACAATATCTTTTGTATGGAACAAAGGCCTAGTTCTCTCATGAAAGGATTGAAAACCCTATCATGTCACCTCGTCCAAATATGCAAAGAGTCTAACGTAATTTGAATACTACTATACTTCTCATTACTCTAAAATTTGTCACTGATTCACTGAGACTGTAACCATAACCTTTCTACTGCAGCTAATCTAATGCACATACAATGCACCGATCTGGCTGAAAGGCATTGTTTTGTTATACTTGACCCAATAAGTTTTACGGAATAAAGCTCATGATATACTACTTGTTTACTACATCTCGTTCGTGCGTGCAAGTCCAAAATCACAGTCGAAGATCCGTCTTTAACCATGCTTGCTAGTTTCATATCCAGGTTGATCAGGGCTGGAATTCCTCTTGGGGACTATAGACCTCACAGTCATCTATGATGTGCTAATTTTGTTGGCTCTCCCACATCGCAGTGTGGTGAAAGTTCTACTCCTATCGTGTGAAGGAAGTTCTTGTGTACGACCAATGCCAGTTCCTAGTCTGTTAAGGTTGACCCATTCTTTCCTATCAAGGTCACAGCTTTGGGCTTGCTAGATGGGTCTAGCTTCAGGTTCCAAAGTAGAGTAATGACCATTGCTCATACCATCTGTCATTGATCCAGGTTGATCGATAGGGATACTGTTACGGCAGTTCATGGATTGGGTAGCAAAGTGATTCCGTGGAACTTCTCTTATCCTCCAAACAAAGGGTGTTGGTGGGGTGGATTAGACTACCTGGTTCCTCAGCTTTCTTGGCGACTGATCGTTTGAAGGTTCCTCCGAAGTTTTGCAGGAGCTATGCAACAGAATTGGAAGATATTCTACAGCGTCGCCAAAAGGCAAACGCTAACAAGTCTCATTGCATCATTCAGAACCACATCAATCTTGTGTGAATGTACACGGTGACGCACATACTGGTTGCAGCGTTTTCAGCAGTGGAGTATGCCAAGGGCAAAGTTGATGTATGTAAGGTGTCAAAAAAGATGCCATCCCATCCAGGTCCTTGCGAGCCTTCTGAGGAGGGTGACACGAGACTGCGTCGATTGCCAGCAATGCCTTGGTGTTGTGATTGAAAGTAAGAGCTGCGGTCCATTGTGACGCCAAAAGGGTACTTAGGTGTTGGGTCATGTCGACAGTTTTTCCTCCATCTAGAGTGATGTTAAGTCTCTTTTTGCCATCGATTGGCAAGGTGGAAAACGAGCTGAATGTCTGGGTTTGCTGATTTTTAAGTGCCATCGGTGGAAGAATGGCTTACAGTGATTAGGTCTTTCTGCAAACTGTTTGTAAGGACTCAAAGGAATCAGCCGCTATTCAAAGTTGCGTATCGTCTGCGTATAGGAGTACTGCGAACAGTCTCCCTTTGGCATATCTGAGACGTTAATGTTGAAAAGACTGGGTGCAGGACAGCGAACCATGTGGGACATACAACATTCCGAAGTTTGCGCTGTCTACTGCGGTTGCCCATTTGATGTCTCAAGGACGAAAGATATGTCTGGATGAGCAAGCATAATGAAATTGACAAGCTTGACATCAGGGAAGATTTTGAGTAGCTTGAGGTTAAAGACCTCGATGCCAGACTGTTACATAGGCAGCAGTTAGGTTCTATGAGATTGCACCAAATTCTGCTTATTCTGTTGGAAGGCTGTCTCGATGTCATAAACTAGTCTTGCTTCTGATCAGTTGTTGATTTACCTCGTAGAATCCAGCTGGGGTGCGGGGTAAGTAAATTTCATTATATTATCCTTCGAGTATAGTCGCTCAAGCAGCTTATAGATGATGAGATAGTAGCGAGAGGGGTCTGTAACTCTTGGGTCATTTGCTGGGTTTTTGGGCCTTCAGGATTGCACTGGACCTCCTTTGAAGTCTTCCATCTGGATGGGAAATAGTTGACGTTCCATGCAAGTAGAAAGGAAGAGTTGGAGCCATAGCACCAGCTTCGGTTGCCATATTCTTCAAGAATGCTGTATGGATGTGGTCATTGCCAGGAGCTTATTCCCATTATTGGAACTTTAATTGCTTCGGTGATCCATCGGGGTGAAGGTTGGGCCAGGGGGCGTGACGGTGGATGGAGATGGTTTTAGCAAGCGTTTTAATCTCTGCTTAACAGCACGAGAGTGGCTTTCGCCTGTATGTGGAAGTGTGTCTTGCTACTTTCAATTGAAGTACTGAAGCGATGGAGTTTGCAGAGGAAAGGACACGCTTAGCGGGACAGCTACGCCCGGTGAGCTGTTGATGGTGTGTTCCAGGCATTGCACGGCTTGAGTGGGCAGTGGCGTAGCCAGAGGGGGGCAGGGGGACGCCCCCCCCCCCCAATTAATTGATTTCGT
>JAMKCH010011302.1:0-28223 GCA_023653785.1 Ophioderma brevispina | reverse complement strand
ACTGTATCACAAATAACCTCACCTTTTACAACGCCCCATGTTAAAAGATTCCTATAATAGAATCCATGAGCATTGTTGTAACCATCCTAACTCACGATCAGTCCACCTGCATTACGACCGCAACGGCTTCATAGAGTACAGCTAAGACCCACCAGTGAACCTGAAAAAAATAAAAGCAGGATCATAAGTTGGTTTTATGTGTTTTTTCTTTTCAATAAACTTTAGGATTCAAAATCAGTTCCATGCTATTGCCCATACTGTTGTTAACAAAGACGTTTTTAGTTAAATACTACAAAACCTAATATCAATTAGATTATATGTTTAAGGACGGGACATTCTAATTTGGTTTGAATTATATTTATGTACAGAGGGGAATTGTTTTAAAGTTATTAAATATATTTCCTTGCCTCCAATAAACCACCATGGGTGAACTGCGTACCTGCAATTGTATAAGTGTTTTATCTTTATGAATTAATCTAATCTTTTCAATTTTCTTACAATCTTCCAATTTCACACGACCTGAGGCGTTTTCGCTTATCGATGATACTGAACATGGATATGCGAAAATGCCAGTCAGCCAATATACCGTAGCCTACCTTTAAAACACAGGCCTCGGCGTTTAAGGGGTTTGTCTCATTTACCACCACTCAAATTATTTTTTTTGTAGAACTCTGATTAAATAACTTGAAATGAATGGTAATTTAATTGGAGATATCTCAGCATCAAATCTCCTATGAATAAAGTTAAAGTTATCTGCCTGCCGTAAGGATTAAGCCTTGGGTGAACTATGTTCTTGCATATCATTCATCTGAAACCTACTTAATTTAAAAAACCGTAATAGTTTTATAAGAAAGGTGGTTGAATTTCATTATTGGACATGTGTAGGCTTGGTATTGGTTTCCTCAAATTCTCAAAGTAAATACATTTGTACAGTGATGCGGTTTGTTCAAACAAATTTCATCAATTTCCACATTCTAATTTGCCCATTCTCTTCTCTATACCGATAAAACATCTCGTGCTGGGCTTTTGATGTGTGGTTGTGAGTTTAGTGATTCGAACTAAAATAATGCTGGTCACCATGTGTTGAAAATTTGATTCATTTGGTGAGTTTGTTAGATAAGTTGTACTATTGGTGTGACAATTGTTGCTTTCCTCTGGGAGAGTTTTTAAATGTGAAAGAAACATGTTCGAAGTTGGCCAATTTTCCATAGACTATTGTGTATAAGTGATTATTGGGTGTGTACCAAAAGCCGGTAATTTAATGTTTAGAAGCGTTGTGATTATTTTATTTAGTATATATTTTTTCGCGGCCATTGTAATACATAATGCGTAAGTGTCCGTACCTGACCCCTCCTGACAACCCATTTTTTTATGACAGCACGTATGAATGTCGGAAACCCTTCACAATAAAGCACATGTTAAGTTCCGTTAAGGTTTCCGAATCCATAAGTGTTTCAGAAAAAAGCTGTGTCAGATGGGTATGTTACGGAAACTCCCCTTTCAAAATAGATACTTGACAAACCATGTTTCAAAATCACGTTGGTCCAATAAATGGAGAGAGAAAGACTGCAAAATCCTTGAAAAGCACAAAAATGGATCTTAGCATGAATCTTTATCATTTCTAATACCTTTGAAAGGCTTTTAAATTAAAAACTTTGCCACAACGTGCTTATATCGAATCGACCGCAGCCTCCCTCTTTCACCACCAATAGAGATCTTCCACCTTTTGGTTAGCAGCCATCTGCCGGGAATGGCCAGTCATTCCAATTTCTGGAGACTTTCTAAATCTAAAGAACGACATGCATGTTGGATATGTATGCATAAAAGTACATTGTATGGGTCACACTTTGAATAGCACAAGTCGGGTATTAAATTGAATCTGATGAGGATACTACGGGAACTAACCCTTTTTGTTATAGGTTATGCATGCATAGTGAGGTGAAAGACCTCTATTTGAAACTCAAGGTGACTACTCGGTGACATTGCTCTTTCTGTAGTAATAAAAGTACTTCGTACACTAGCCTTAAAATGACAGTAAACATAATGGTGAATCGCGATACCCGTTTGGCGACACACAGCATGACCAAAAGATTATTCTTGATTTTTTTTTTTTTTTTCTCGTCAAAACGGTATTTTGTAAGTGGCCAAACATTATATAAATATTTTTCGCTCGCAGGGTTTACATATGTGAGGGGGGAACATTCCTCCGTCATCATTGCATCCAAAAGCTGATCTTGTTATTTTTGAGCGCACAATCAAGGACTTTTTTTCCTTTCTTGAGTTGATTTTATTAAGAGAGCCCAGAAGCCGGTAGAGATGAAGTTATTTCCATTTGGGTCCAAACACCGTGAGGAATTGAGACAGGCTAGGGGTAATCACCCTACTCCTTTTTCGAACTAACTGGGTACAGGTATAATCTCTATACATGGGACCGACGGCTTAACGTCCCCATCCGAAGAAAACGGGGTTTATCACGGTTCACTCGCCCAAGTCTTACTAAACCATAGGGTAGAACGAATTCTAATACGTATAAGTGATGAGGCCTCTCTCCCAGATCCATCGCGGTAGTCGTTTATACAACCACTACCTCACTTATACACATAGTCTTGGGGAAATGGGCCTGTTTCTTTCACATTTACAATTCTCACAAGATGAAATACAACAATATCACACCAAGTACAACTAAAATAACACAAATAAACCAAATTTTAAATATGGTAACCAGAAAAGACAACCAATGGTTGTCCTTTGTTTTAAAAAACAATGAGCCATGTTCAAAATTACTATGTAACATTTTGTTGTGATTTACCTGGTCAGGCCTAGTAAAGTATAGTGTGTATGCACATAAGATATAGTGCACATACGTTTAATATGTAATACCCGTGTACTTCATGTGGAATGAGAGGCCTACTTTAATAATTGAAGCTCTGACGTCATAATTATAATTTCCAGTATTACATACATGGTCTGTTTTTGAGACATACACGTCTGTTTTTGAGAAAAGAAAGAAGAGAAAGAGAGTAAGAGCATTGTAAACACTAGAATCTTACGAGCTAAAAACCAAAGCCTAGCCCAACTTATACAAGCAGACTTGCTTCCAATGAAGTAGCGCTGAAGTACCACTGCCATTCAACACAAAATAAAAGTCTGGCAGCTGAATCCACCTACAATTAAGAATTCGTGAGAATACACTGGCTATTATGACCTAGCCCCAACCGCACTTAGACGATTTCACTTCACAATAGGCAACCGTAGCAATTGCAGTGCCATTTTGTTTTAAAGTCATTTGCGCTACATGTTATGTATACCTATCTCCTCGTATAACTGGATGATTGCTGCTATACGTGTTCTGCATAATTCTGTTGAGGATCAACTGCATCGCAATGGCTGTATTCAATCGGGTTAGGGAGACCTGGGAAGTTGTTTTCGCAATAAAACAAAACCTTTGTAACATCGGTCCAGGGGTGGGTTCATTACCTTTAAATGCGTTTCGCAATGGGATACGTATGTGCCTAATGTAGTCAAGAAATTTAAGCTAAATTAGTGGCGTTGTTATACTTAGAATGATTAATAACATAATCAAAAGCCTCGAAGTATAAGTAGAGCTAGGTAGCGGACATGCCTTTCAGGGAGGCAAGGTTTTTTGTACAGGGAAAATATAAAGTCCTGAATAATTGGTAACTGAAATCTATATCAACTTTTTGTTCATATCCCCAAGGATTAAAAAATTATAGTTGCCCCTGTCTGTTTGGGTTAGAGTTTAATAGTTATAGGGCAATAAAGGTTTCAAGGTCATACTGGGGTAAGGCCCTTTTTCATATTGCTCCCAATTCTTTTCTCTTCGAAATGACCAGAAATATATACTTTGCACTCATTTCACCATTTGTCCATTTGGTCACGATTAATGATCAAAATGTAAAAATGGTCTACATATTCTATGTGGTCATTAACACATTACTAAAATGACAAATGCAGAGAACTGGGTGCTTTTACTGTTTTAGGAGATCATCAACAACAATATTATTTAAGACTAGTTTTCACATCAAAATTGGAGCACTCACTCGGAAAGAATTACCCCAGGATGACCTAAACCGTTAGGAGACTATAATCCTGAAACTGAAAAAAAAAAAAAAATACCTGTATGGCAAACTAACGTTTTTAATCCTCATACCAGAGGAATAAGTTGCTGTATAGGTTTCAAAAACATTAATCTGTTTATTTTTGACCGCTGTACACCCCCCCCCCATTTTTTTTTACATGTCTCCATTGTTGATTTTTATATACTTTTGACACTTTTTTCTGTGACAAAGTATGATAACACAACAATCGTTTCTGATGGCCATTTTAAAAGGTCACTACAAAAACAACTTTCTTTTCTTGGCCTGATGTATATCCTTGATCAACTTGTTATTTTCCCACTGTACTGGCAATACGTTAACATTTAATTCCTCAATTATTTTGAACATTGTGTTTTCGGTATGAAATCATTGCTTTTGTTGGCCATGTTTTAGTGTTTACCCGCTGTCTAGAGAAAGACTCTCTCCCAATAGTACCAAACAAATTGGTACAAATTTCCTGGTGGTCTCTTGTTCACACTCTGTCTTGGATCCAGGTTCCTACTAGTCTACGTATAAAACCACAAACACCTGTTGTGGTCCGGTGCAGTGGTTGTGCTACTCAGAAGCGACAGCCTTGATCACAATGCTTTGTGGTTAATCTTCCCTTTACCAAACTCCTATAAATTTGTTTGCAAATGCAGCACAAGTCTGACAGACTGTACAAAGCGCTCTGCCTGAGTTGAAACTATTGGCTCACTAGTGGGAAGCATGGAACATAGGCTCAGGTAAAATGGAGACCTCAAATTTACATGTGAAAGGTGAATTCTTATTCTTGGCCATTTTTTTTTTAGTTTTTAGGGAGGGGAATATGCCACTCCTTTATGTCTGATGACATAAAAATCAACGTGTGAACCATTGAATGAAGTTGGTAGAACGCCTTGAACAAGGCTAACTGATGTAATGGCGCCGATGGAGACCAGGTACTGTGCGTATTCCATACGGGGATAAACCACGATCGTAATATTTCAAGTGGCTGGTTTTATTACCCGTTGGTAAAGCGGCATGTATCAATTCGTCATACAAGCGAACCTTTTTAAAAAAAAAAAAACAAAAACTTTAACGTTTGGCAAAATACACATTTGTCACATCATGTGACACCTAGAGTTTATCAATTAGCACTTAATCGTCCAATCAGGGTTGCCGATTCCTATTAATAGTAGCGTAACGGATTTCTAGATGTCTTAATATATCCAGCCGCCTCGCGTGCTATTGTTTTACCATGAATGTTCGTTCTAATAGCACGTAGTCCCATTTAGAGAACACTTAACAGTTACTATCATTCGTTTTACATTTATTCCGTTGTCGCTATGGAGCCCGGCTGTGGCTCCCGGCTGACTATAATTACTTTCACACTTACCGGAACACTTGGAGGATGTCGTTGATCTAATTCATGTCGGTCAGCAGACTTGTCTGTTTTCTCTTGAAAGACAACGTACAGTAATGTAGGCGCCGCCGAAGTTTTTTAACTAATGCAATTTTTCTGGCTGTAGGTATAGACTCGCCGTGGTCTAGTTTGAGAATCCATGGGTGCCACCTTGGTGTCCTTGGGAAATTTGAGTATTGAGGTCACATGTCACATACAGGGATTAAATTTCAAAAATGCATCAATACATTTATGAAAGATCTCAATTTTTTTCCTGAAGTCAAAAGTAAATGATAACGTGTTGTACAATGGGCTAATTAACTATTTGTAGGTCAAAAGTCACGGATACCAATCGTTTGTACAGGGGACAAATAATTGAAAGTAGTCGTTACATGTTATCAGTCTGACCATGGATTTCGAAAGGTATAATTTACTGTATCTAAGATGTCACCGATGCTAGAGGCATTAATGTGGCTGGCGATTTGTCTTTGTGGTCGTGAACGGAGCTATTCATATATACCTAAATATACTTTTTTCAAGATGAATATAATTGAAATACATTTTAATGATTTTAAAAGTTTGACCACCTGACAAAATATCATTATCCTTTATTTTGACCTATAACTCTTTAATTAAGCCTCCTGCGGTACATCACCCTTGGGCTTTTTTTCACTCCTTTAGAACTGGAGGAACAATTTGTGACATTCAATAACTTTATTGAAGCATTTTAAAAAAATTAATTCCCTTATGGTGACATGTGACCTTCTCACTCAATTGCCAAGGTACTATGGGGGCGGCTATTACTGTCAAAAGCATCTCAAAACCAAACAAGGTCCTCAAATATAATATAATAACTTCAAAAAGACGTAAAGGTCTCAACTACAGAAAAAGGTGTCAAATGCAGAGAAACATGTCAAGGTCAAAAATTCCACAGATTAAATAAGTTCTCAAATACACGAAGACGTCAAATATAATGAACGAGGTCCTCACACTCTCAAAACACGTAAAGGTATCGACTACAGAAAATGGTGTCCAAATGACAAAGAAACTGTCAAAAAACACGTAACGTTCTCAACATAGAAAAAGAATGCCAAAAGCAGAGAAAGATGTAAAAACACGTCAAGGTCTCAGCTACAGAAAAGTGTGTCAATGCAGAGATGTGTCAACTACACGTAACTGTCTGAACTATAGGAAACGGTGTGAAATGCATAGAAACATCAAAAACACTCAAATGCTCTCAATTACAGAAAAAGATGTAAATGCAAAGAAGATGTGAAAAACACGTAATGCGTCCAACTACGAAAGATGTCAAAACCCTGTGGTTAGCAAAATCAGAAAGATGTGAAATACACGAAACAGTCTAAAACTACAGAAGAAGTTGTCAAGTGCGAGAAACATTGTTCAAAGCCCGTTAAGGTCCAAGCAGTCTCTTTGTCAGCTACTGCCGTGTCGCTTTCCCATAGGCTACTCGTATTATATGTCCGTATGGACATGTGTGTAGGTCCGTATGTGGATATGTAGGTGCGTATGTAAAGGTGCGTAGGGGTGAAGAATTTTTTTTCTAAGTATTATATCAAACTTTTGAAAGTGATGACTCCCTGATGACGTCATTAGAGGACTTGTGTTAAATTTACATATAGTTGATTTGGTATATTTTATACTTCCCTATACAAATCCATAGAGATAAATACTAGTGTGTCTCTAAAGATATTCGTTTTTTAATATTCCCTTCATTTTTTTCCATGTTTTTTAATTATTTTTTTTTAAATTGAAAAAACTTGGTTTATTTATTTTTTATTTGAATCTTCAAAATTCAAATTATTTATTTTTATTGATTTTACTTATATTTTTATTTTTATTTTTATTTTTATTTATTTATATTAAATTTATTTTGAATTTTTTTTTGCAATTCTTTATATTTATTTCTCATATTTATATGATTGTAGCTTAATTTATTTATTATATTTTATTTTGTATTTCCATTGGATTATATATCAAGAACTTACAATAGGACACCCTCCAAAAGGATAAAAGAACAATCATATGAATCCCATCAAAAAACACTTTTGTTCTATTTTTATATACATGTGCATAATAATATTAATATATTTATAATAATACAAATAGATTAAATAAAAAATAAACAAAAAATGAAAATAACTAAATAAATAACAATAAATGAATTAAAAATAAATAAAAATAAATTAATTAAAAAATAAATTACTCAAATAAATAGATTAGTAAAATAAATATTAAATTGACTTATTTTTTCACATCTTTCTCTGCAGTGCAATCTGTAGTTGGGACTAACGTGTTTTGACGTTCCTCTGAAAATTTCACACCTTTTCCTATAGTTAAGGACCGTTACGTGTTTTTGATGTTCTCTGCATTTCACACCTTTCCCTATATTTCAGACCGTTACATTTTGTTGATGTTTCTCCCCATTTCACACCTTTTCCTAATCAGTTAGATCGTTGCGTGTTTTTGACATGCTCTCCCATTATACCTTTTCCTATAGTTCAGACCGTTTACGTGCTTGTACATCGTTGTCTCTTCACACCCTTTTCTGTAGTGGAACCTTTGTGTATTTCAACATGTTTCTCTCATTTGACACTAATATTCTTTTTCTGTACATTGAACCGTAACGTACTGTGGTTATATTCCTAATTTGACACATTTTTGTAGTTGAGACCTTTACGTCGTTTTTGACCCGTTTCTCTGCACTTTTCTGTAGTTGAGACCTTTTCGTTTTTGACGTTTCTCTGATGACACCTTTTTCTGCAGTGGACCATATGTGTTTTTGAATGGTTCTCTGGCACTTGACACTTTCGGTAGTTGACATGTTTCTCTGCATTTGACACCTGTTCCTGTAATTGAGACCCTTACATGTTTTCAGATACTTTTGACAGTAAAGGCTGCCCAGACGGTACCAAGGTGCAGCCGGTGGATCTTCCACGAGAACATCCTGGTCGCCTATAAATTTAAACAAGTAATATGCATTAGGAGTGTCGCTTTTCTCCAAGTTTCTATTCGACTATACATTTATTGGGTAACCGTGTGAGTTATTTGTGATATCTAGGGTCAATATCTACCACACTACGTGTTTGTCATCCTCTTCCAACAGACCACCATGAACTTATTCCACCAACCCGGTACGACTGTGTCCTTAGCCTGTAAAGGGGGATTTAAACAGCATATTTAAGCTTTTGTTACATGTTTTTCACCTCAGTCAGCGGGTGATTTCATGCATCGAACTGTTCAATATAATGTTTTCAATGCCAATCATCACTAAATCGAGTCTGGCCCTACCTGGCATGAATCAGTGTGTCAAAACGTCGCGGCATACTGTCCCCAAGGTTGTTTATGATCTCAATGAGCAGGGCGTCGCCACTCAGAGCCTGAGCTACTCCTGTAGAGTTTGAGGAAGATTGTCCTCAAATCAGGGAGCAAGCAGCCAGGGTATCCTGCTCCACCCCCTCTTCCTTCACTACGCGGCCCTGTGCGCGTGCGTTGTCCGTCAGCCGAATTGTTTGCATAAACCCTGCTGGCATTTGGCAGAACAGTGGGTTTTCCAGAATGTCCAGGTACCGACGGCGTTCATGTTCCATCTGGCACCACCATGACGTTTCTCATAATGAATACCGGCCCATACCATCACTAAGCTGCCACCATCGTGAGTCGATTCCTGAATACGGTCATCTCGGAGGTTCTTACCACGTAATCACGAACCCTTCTTCCATCTTGATGGTCAAGGAGGTATGATGTATGGTCAAAGTTTCCATAAACACAACATTTCGCCAGTGTCCGGGCCTGTAATCTTCCGTGCTCCCTAGCCCAGCGAATTCGATCAACTCTATGCGAACGGTTGGGCCGTGGACATTATTTGGTCATTCGGCTTGCTCGGTAATGCATGTTGAAGCAATCCTCCGATTTACAGTTTGACAGGAAACGTTGATTCATAGTATCTTCTTCACAACGACGAAGACGACGCTTTGGCATTCCGGCTCTACGGCCACAGATTAGAGCAGTCGGCGATCATCTCGTCTTGTAGTCAATCGTGGCCGTTCTGAAGATTTCCGTGGCCTTAATGACCCCCTCTGTGTCAGTTTTTTTTTGTTTTGTTATAACCAACTCTACAAAAGAGTTCCCCTTGTACACAGGCTTGGAGCACGGAAAAGGAACGAACAACAGACATCCGGCATTTTATAGCTCCCAACAACAGGCATTGTTAAGCAATTCAAAATTATGCATGGATTCCCTTCACCTGGGTATGGGGACTCATTATGTACTCATTTACGCTACTCTAATTGATTACCGAGTGTTGGCAATAGAAATCTTTTAAGATTGCATGTGTCTGAAAAATTATTCCACTTTATGAGTCTCACTGGATAACTCGGGCCAGTGTTAATTTTTAGCTGCACAGTTGATACCACTTTACAGTTATATATTTTGATACCACGCGAGCTTAAAGGCTGTTTTGTCTGCTGTCATCTTTGAAGCCAAAAGACAGTCTCCACGCCAGAGTGAATATTATTAGAATAAGTATAATTTATAATTAATAAGGATATTCTGTAGTGTATTATCACCATTGTGTTTTGGACATCGCAAATTCTTGAACCAATCAATTTGAATAAAAAAAGCTTTCATTAAATTGTGTTATTATATAAAAATAAACCGCCAATGGCGGTTTGGGTGGATTGCTTCCCCCAGGGTATGTGCAGCTCTGGGGTGTTGAATAATATGGATGTACATTGTGTATGTATAGTTCATAAATGAGCTTCAAGTATCTCCAATACAGGCAGACTAAGACCCAGGGGATGACCCTGGGGGAATGGATTACATGGTTAGTAGGGGCTTGTGCCCTCCTTCAATAAACCTAAGTTTGGCTACTCTAGCTCATCTAGAAAAAAAGACATTGCAAAATGTTAACCTTTTTTGGAAATGTTGACCTTTTTTGACATTTCCTACCCCCGTAAGAGCCCGGGGAGAACCTGGAGGAATAACTTAACACATGGTTCGTAGGGGTTTGTCCTCTCCTACAATATACCTAAGTTTGGCTACTCTAACTCCTCTAGAAAGAAAATAGGCAAAATTTTGACCTTTTTTTTTTGGGAAATATTGACCCCCCCCCCGTCAGACCCCGGGGAGGACCCGGAGGAATGGATTATATGGCTAGTAGGGGCTTGTGGCCCTCCTACATATAACCTAAGTTTGGCTACTTTAGCTCATCTGGAAAAAAAAATATGGCAAAATGTGGACTTGTTTTGGGCAAATGTCGACCTTTTTTGACATTTCCTCCACCCCCTTTCAAAACCAGGGGAGGACCCTGTGGAATGGATTATATGGTTAGTATGGGCTATGTGCCCTCCTACAATATACTAAGTTGGCTACTCTAGCTCATCTGGAAAAAGTTTATTGAAAATGTTGACCTTTTTTATGTCCAACACACACACACACACACACACTATACATACATAACAGATTGCCATTTCATACGCCGGATTTTGCTACGCACTGTCATAATTCAGTTCATATTTGTGCCCAGGCTCATTTGTTTGCGTTTAAAGGGTATTCTGACCTTGGCATCCATGTGATGATGAACAGAAATTAGGGGCTCTTAACCTGTTTTGTTCAAATTCAGATCATTTGTGCCCAAGGCTCATTTGTTTGCGTTTAAAGGGTATTTCTGATCCTGGTGCGTCCACTAGACGTCGTAACATATTCAACCAAAAATGATTGTATAGTCCATAAGAATACACAGCTCACAATTTCTAGCAGCGACCTCTCTTTTCTTTCCCGAATAACTTTTCCCATAAAATGTGGCTCATAATAGTAACACATAAATACAATTACATTGCTGAAATAAAATTTAAAGAGGAAGTTACTCTAGTACGATTTTAAGGGGCAAAACAAATTTTGAATAGCGCCACAAAATTTTTTTTTATGCTAATGAGTATCAAACGCCAATTTTAAGATGGCGGTAAATCGTCTGGTAGGCGACAATTAGGGCACCATTATGATCGCAAATTTCAACATGAGTTCCTGGAAAGGTTTTTGTTTGTTGTTGTTTTGTTTGTTTTTTTTTTGTTCCTACGATGTTCTTCTACATTTCTGTAATTAATGTCACGTGAAAAGGTACTTTGTGCTGCACTGTTCGCCGACGCGAACGAACCAATTTCACAACGTACAAGTTCCTGCAATGAGCACTTCACGATAATGCATTATGGGGTTGTATTGATCAAAGCGTGAATTCCATAATGTCAATGACAGCGCGTTATTCGTTCAACTTTTCATATATGACATTTTTGTCAGTTGAAAATTACATGTAGCTCGCTAATTGACTTTTAAAATAACAAAGTTTTTATTTGTGTTCTTTAAAAAGTAGTGACAAGACTTTAATTGAAAGGTTATTTCTTCTGATATTAAGAATATGGGTGATTCATCCCCAAAGCCCATCTGTAAAGTTTCGTGCCGATATTTCAACCAATTTTGATGTAAGAGGTGAAAACGTGATTTTGTAACCCTTTGTAAAATTAATATTGGTGGACCAAAATGGGTCACATTTTCGTTCATAACATCCACAACCAAATATCCTTCAGCCCTAAGATTTCACTGGGCAAATGAGAAAAATAGTACCTTTCTTCATATACCAAAATTTTGACCACTTCTGGTAAAATTCTGGGTTCTGGGGACGAGGTTATTAGCGATCGGACCATCATGGCCCTTTAAATAAATGAATAAGGGATGACCAAATAACACTTAAGTGTATGGGGGGGGGGGCACGTGGACCCAACATTTTGTTTTTCGAGCGCCATTTTTAACGGTAAATTGTTTTTGCCCAAAATTTTATGTAATTGCCTAAATATCAGTTGTGCATATTTTGGTGGAAAAGTTTCAAATCGGTCACGGCGTTATTATGTTAATTAGCACAATTAAGCATTTTGGTGGCGCTATTCAAAATTTGTTTCGCCCCTTTTTCGTACTCGAGTAACTTTTTAAAATTTTTATTTCAGCAATGTAAATGTATTTATGTTCTCCTATTATGGACCAAATACCAAATGTCGTGTTGATGCACCCCATCAATGACCAGAGTTTGGGTAAAAAAAAATCAACCGGCAAATTGGTTTTCAGAAGTGGACCCCCCCCCCCCCCAATACACGTACTAACGGGAGTACGGCGGTCCGGTAAGTACGTATATCCTGTTTCTAAAACTTAAAAAAAGTTGGCGTAAATTGAAACCAGCGTTTGAAAATTCTCAAGACTGGAATAATACCGAAAGGCATTGTGGGAAAAAGGGATGCGGTCCGTAGCGATTGCGTGTTCACTTTTCCGTGTTTGCGAGCACCGAAGTACCCGACAAAAACGTTCAATTTTCTCGCTAGGTTCTATAGGTTCAGACCCATTACGATACATATTTAAAACAAAACATAGTAACGGACCCTCTGATGCAAAATCTCCATAGAACCCCTTGGTGTTTCGGAGATATTTGAGATTTAGTTTCATTTGCATGCATTCGCTATGACGGACTGATAACGTTAATCTCTCGCGCAGTATTAATTTAGATAATATCTTTCGCAGTCTGTGACACAGACTACACACTTTCCGGACCGCCGTATAACGGGAGTGCACAAGACCTTATACACTTGACTCAGAGATTTCGAAATATATATTTTTAATTGTAATTAAAAATAGTCATCTACAACTATAGATAGTCACCTAAAATGCCCAATTCCAAAGTTAAAGATGAATCGGGTTTTCCGTTTTCATGCAGTAAACATTTATGTTCAGTATGACAGTCCCATAGGATACCGTGTATAACAACAATTCCGGATCCGGAATTTTATGACAAAGTTGTGATTTTCTATATGAAGGACTTCGATTTGAGCTTAATTATTTCACACAGTGATTAGTATATGGACAAGCATTATGTATATACAAAAACACGATTTGTTTGAAAAATGAATGCGCCCTCATCGGAAAATCTCTAAGTCAGCCTTTATGTTTGACCGTTACATGTTCAAGCGCAGCGTTCGCGAGCAGAAAACTACCCTCCCCAATCACTACGCATCTTTCACATAATGTACTCCATGAACGTTCTCTTTCTTTTAAATTTTAATACACTGTGCAATTTTTATGTTTGCAATTTTATATTTTTATGTATGAGTATTGAACTTAACAATCACTTTCCTTAACAATGGGAGTTCAATTCAACCCGCATTTCTTAGAAACCTTTAATTCTTTCAAGGACTCTGTATGTATGCTAATGTAATGCACACTGCATAAACTTTAGCAGTATGAGTTGTCCAAATAACAAGTTGTACATGGGCGAGTTGAGTTGGTGCCGAGTTGTGAAGTTACGATAAGGTATGGTGAGTTGCGACAAAGTGTGGTGAGCTGTGCCAAGTTGCAACAAACCCTATCGAGTAACTTTTAAATGTCGCCGTATTATTGGCAAACAATAAAGTGTGCCTGCTATATCAGTTTTCTATAAGAGTGATATAGCTTAGTTGCTACGGGCGAATTATTTCGAATTTAAACAAGCTTATGCAATCGGTCGCACACAGCTATGCATACTACCGTACATGCTTAATTTCACCATGCCTCCAGAGTGGATGAACGAAGGCCGTCACAAAAGTCTAGATGAGATTAACTTAAGAGAGTTCTAAGACTGGTTTAGCTTGAATGGAGATGACTAAATCTGAGCAAATTATGTCTTGCGATACTACCTACTCTCTAAATGCAAAAGAGTGAATTTCACTCTTTTAGAGTGACTACAGGGGCCCACTCTGAAAAGAGTGAAATTGAAACCTTGCAAAGACCTACTTTTGGCTCAAATGTACTCTTTATACATTAAACCAATGTAAAAGATATCATTTTGCAATTTTCAAGATTAAATTTGGCCAAAAAAGTGTTCTTTGAAAGGTGTTGTGAAATTTCACTTCTTTTCAGAGTGGGCCCTGTAGTCACTCTAAAAGAGTTGAAAAATTCACTCGTTGATTTAGAGAGTTAGCGGGATCTTCATATGAAAATATGAAGAAGTCGACTTAGTAAATTATTTAAGGAGGTGCATTAATATATTACCACATATGGTTATAAAATTTTGTGAAACGATTCCTTTAACCCTTCGCAAGTAACAAAACAATTATTTTGTTGAGAAATGGTAGTTTCAGAAAGGCAAGAGCCACCATCGACACAGCAACAAGTTTATTTCTCCTCTACAGTGGTAAATGAAATATTTCCACATTTCAATTTGTAGCTGAAGACGGATGTGAGTTTGCCAATCGCACACTATATTTCCATGACCTGAATCACCAGATTTCGATTGGGTTGTATCCAATCAGTGATTAATTTTCCTATAGCTCCTTTAAGAGGGTGTCCTCATGGGACCAGGAATTACGTGTTTCCGCGCGAAAAGCTGCGCGTTAGCGTTGTACGGCGGTGCGGAAAGAATGAACACGTGCATAAAAAATCAGCTAGTCTAGCGACGTAGCACCGTGGGAAATGTTTGGGATGGATTAGAGCCTCATGAGGGTTGTGTGGAAAAACAGAACATAGAAATGTCAATTTTCTCAAAAGGTTTCAATTGTTGAAAACCAGTTGAGGGATGGTTCTCGTAATGAGAAACAATATTTATGCGCTTATGATGCAAAGATATCCATAGAACCCTTTAGTTTTTCGGAGAGATTTTGAGATTATTTCATTTACAACACATTCTCGTGAGCGACTGATACCGTAGTCTCTCACGCAGTACCAATTTAGATATATCTTTCGCAGTCGGTGACACAGCCTACGTGTCTAGATACTTCCGACACCGCTTTACGTTAGCGTGTACAGCCATTTCAAAATGGCCGCCGTTGATTTTATTCAAAGCTGCCATTATATTATTTCATTATAGATAGAAAGTTCACCCAGAAACTAAAAATAAAGAAATCAAGTTTTTACCTTCTGTAAAGTCATCTAGCCGTCCAAGATGGCCGCCGCAAGGAAACATTTTTGTTAGATGAACTTAAATTGGCAAGTAGTTGGGATAAGAATGTGATTGATATTTTGAGAGCACCAAAAAGAATTTATGGTATTTATATTTTGAATATTTTGAGCATAGGTTCATTGTTCAAGATGGCGGTCATTATATACGCTCTATAGTAAATACGCCCCCCCCCCCTTTTTTTTTTTTTTTTTTTTTTACTGTTTTTACAGAATTCGTGGAAGTGATTGCAGTAAGGGTCCTTTTCATTATGTCAATTTTTTTCATGCCATTATGTCCCTTTAACTCACCACACCTTGTCGCAACTCTGTCTTCTCGTCGTAGCTCGCCGATATACAGTATCGTAACTCGCCACCACCTTGTCTCAACTCGCTTCCAACTTGTCGTAACTGTCTATTCATTGGTGAAACACAAGTCACCACCATTGATTGATTTTAGTGATTAATACATAACCCCCATTAGAGAAAAATGAAATCACAAAACCCACTATTTGTCACTAAGAGAAAATGGTATAAAAGCCCATATTTGATGAAATTCAATCTAAACCAGTCTCTCAACCAAAACGTGACTAACTTGATATTTCATCCTTCCCCGCCCCTCTGGCATTAAAAATGAACGGTCCTTTATTCTAGTGGACAATAAAAAAAGGTCGTGCTCAGATTTGTTCAGTTTATTGAACCGATCTGAAAACGGACGCGGACCATTCCGACGGAGTTTCTACAGAAAAATAACGGAAAATAGCTGAATCTAGCTCTCCACGATGCTTTCATCACTTCGGAGGTCATTGTTGAATATCTACGGTCTGAATGTAAGTACATTTTTAATAAATATGTCAAAACATATGAATAATGATTTAAAAATATTGATAGTAACAAGAAAATAATAATAGTAATGCAAAGATCAGTGTATTTCGTCAAAGAAATTTATTAAGACAGTGTTTAAGTTTTGTTGGTTGGATTTGCTACATCCCAAAGTTCATCTCGCGCAGGAATAAGGTAAAAACAAGTATAAGCGAATAGCTTTCAAAGAATCTTTCTGAAACGTGTTGGAAGAGAACATGAGCGAACCCCTGTGATCAAAGAAGACACGAGAAATTTATTGTTTGCTTACATGTCAGAAAAAATAAAGGGGTATTATTCAGAACCTCGCCCACCGCCACCCCGACTTATCTCAACTCTTGTTTCGTATAAACCGTTTGCCTTGTATAACATTACTTGTGTTCCTAATATGACATGGAAATGCGATCGTTTCTGCAAAGAATTCGTTGCGTGGATCTAATCCACGCAATTCCATCAAGCACTGAAGGCAGTGAAAAAGAAAACCACAATTTTCTTAAATAATTATAAATATGTAGTCACATCTACCTAAATCAGATTAACATGATACTAAACAGTCCAAATGCACAACTAGAGCAATTTTTGAATGCTCAAAATAAGAAAATATCAAAGAGAAATAGACGCCATGTTAATACGGTCACGAAACTCCAAGGGTTTGAAACCTCCGGATGTGAAAAGATCAATGATCCAATTCTTTGCTCCACTCCATGTCGTTGTCACAGATTGCCAAACCCCTGATAATCATCCCCTGATCATATTCTCCTCAGCTTCTTATATAGGAGTGTAGGCAGAATTCCAACAAACCGGAAGCCGTGCCTTTCGCACATGATATCTAACAGAATGGTCCCACACAGATGACCTTGCGAGGTCACCCCCCCCCCCCCCACCGCGGCATTAACCCTCTTGCCCAAAGCTGTCCTATCGTAGATTGTTAAGCTTACACCAATTTTTAGAGGGATAAAAAGCCCGCTAGATTCTCGATAGCACTCCGAGTGTCCGCATGGTCAAAAATACCGATCGAGACTCCAGAGTTTTGAAACTCCGGAATTTCAGCCTCGTGTGCCGTGGGCACTTCTCACTCGTGCGTGGATACGAGTTTGCCCAATTCCAAGTGAATCATGGAGGAGAGAGGTATTCTGTATTTAATCAGCAGCTGGTATACAGATCAAATCCAGAATTGCGTACCCGAATATATCCCAGCAAGTGACCCCACCGGCATTCGAACCCGGGAATTTTTGGTAAATTTACGCCACATGGGCAAGCATCCTAACCACTAGACCACGTTCTCCCACAGTAGACCACGCTCTCCCACTGGCACGGTGTCCTAAAATCCGTCCACGAGAGCATATCACACCATCTGCATTGGCTTCTATCTAAATAGAAGGAAGCTTTTTAGGACTCTGCTTAGGACTCAAGGCCATCCACGGCATTTGACCTGACTATATCCAGATATATTCACCACCGAGAACCTTGAGATCATCTGGAGCTTTCATTTAACGTAATGTAATTGGACTCGCTATCTCTTTCTTTTTTGCTCTCTCCCTCCCTCCCTCCCTTTCTCTCTCTCTCTCTCTCTCTCTCTCTCGTCCCTTTCTTCTCTCTCTCTTCCTCCCCTTCCACCCCTCTCTGAATATTGAACTACTATCTCTTTCATTTTTGTTGCATATAAATTGTTTCTGTAAGACCTACCACAATTAACAAAAGTGTATGGGGGCCCAACATTTTGTTTTTTGCGCGCCATGTTTTAACGATAAATTATTTTTGCCCCAAATTTTATGTAATTGCCTAATTATCAGTTGCGCATATTTTGGTGGAAAAAAAATCAAATCGGCCATGGCGGTTTTATGCTAATTAGCTCAGAGGGTAGGGCCTGCCAACCTAACAGCAAGAGTGAATTTAAATCCGCATCAACATCCGGTGTAACCCGAGTGCTAGTCTTTTTCTAAGACATAACGTATATCGGACAAAGACTTGATTAAAGGCTATATCTGGTCACGAATATTTAAATCTAAATGACCGTTGTAATTTTAACTATAGTTCTCCAGGTAGACAAGGATGAATACTCATTAATCTTTTCCTAGTAATACGGAGGTTGCCGGTTGGAGTCTGGCCAAGCGCACGGTTTTTTTCAGTACTTATGAGCAAAATTTTATGGAAAACTTGAGTCCTTTAGGAAAGTGGTTTTGCATTTTTCTGCGGGATAATTTGTACGAATCCCCAAAAAATCGGGTTTTGGACCGCCATTTTAAATCGGTATGCCTACAACCGATTTTCATTTTTTTTCCTGTTTCCTGTTATGTGGTCGTGTTGATGTACCTCATCAATGACCAGAGTTTTGGCAAATAATTCCAATGGAAAAATGGTTTTCAGAGAGGGGGATCCCTTTGCACTAACGGGAGTGCGCAAGACCTTATAGGCCTAACTTAGTGTTAAAGTTTGTAAGAAACATTTATCCTACGCAGAAAAATCAAGTTTGCCAAGGGTTTCGAAAGTTTGCTGCATTTTATGTGATAAGTGTAAAGGAGAAAAAAAACACAATGCATTATATAAAAATAATAAGTCAAAGTAGGCGTTCAAATAAACGTATTCCTCGGTCATGGCCAGGTAAAGTCAAAAACCACGTACTAAGACACTCTCGCCAAAAACCCTTAGTTGAACTACGTAATTTAAGTACGATCCCCGTAAAAATAGTTACCAAACAGGTTATTCATATGGTAACCAAATACGACACCTTTTTCACGCGTAAGAGCACCGTTTAGGAAGGGGACGACCCTGAAAAGATGCTTATTTAACAAAGGCGGGATATGCCCACAACATCAACATTTGTGTTATATCGAAAAATATAGTGTTGAAGTTATGAAGTGAAATCTGCAATAATTTGATCATGTAGAACAATAGATTTAGGCTAATTTGCATAAAAATATGCATACAACTTAGGATGCACGATTTGCAGAAAAATAGCTATAACTTATCAATAAAGACGCTATCGATTCGTTTCTTTTTAAAGAATTTGGCCAATGAACCTACCTAAACTTAATAATAAAAAAACTGACATAATCTCTTTTATATAAGTATGTAAAAGGTCGATGTTTTCAATTTTTACATATTTTTGTGATTTTAGATGCTATTGTTACTTATAAGTTTTATACATACATTATAGTGTACATTTCTTAATAGATGTAGCATATAACAGTTTCAAGAACGGTGCGCATTTTGAAGTGTTTTGGTTGAATTTCGACCGAGAAATGCCTCATTTCTCAGAGTGCATGAAACCCAAAAAATCTGCAGTTTTAGGGATCTGCGCGGAGTAAACAACCACGCATTGGGTTCCCTTATTGATCGGTTCGCAGTTTGACCCTGACACATTGACGGGTTTCGGTAGCTCTGGTTCAGAGCCCTCGTTCAGTGTTAAAAAACATTTTAAGCTTTAAAAAATATATTAAGATTAACGTTTAAAGAATATTTCAAGTCGTGAAACTAACAATGAAATCTAGTTCAAGGCATTTCAATGATCCGTTCAAATGAAAAATTTGTCCCAAAATCTATATTCATTATCATGAAGAATGATAGGGAATAATATCCAAAGGCAAACAAACAATAAATCAAGAAACCAAATTGTTAAAGTTCGTACTACACACAAACAAAATATGAGCCTGTAGAACCATTTTTGTCCTAATGGAACGCTCAAGAATGTAACCCTCAAAACGGTTCTTAAACATTTGAGAACCGGCCACAAAAGGTTCCCTAATAAGGACAAATTTAGAACCTCTTTAGCCAACTTTTTTTTAGAGTAAGAGGTGGAAAGGGAAGTAGAATTTGAAAATTGGGGGAAATCTGCCGAAAAAGATGAGAAACATGCTCCGGATTTATTCAGACCGGACGTTTGGTGAGGGCACGGGAACAATAAGACTTGCTACAGGAAACAGAATCTTAGGGGGTAATACAACCCGATCCTCAGCCTCGACCCCCACCACTCACCCCATTCAAAGCCAAGATTTTGCTTTTAATTAAAAAAACCTTGTATTTTTCTCATTTCCCCTGCAAAATATTTTGGTTGAACTCTATCCCATTATAATGCTACCAGCAATAATATGGCTTGTTCACGGTAAAATTATTTGTTTATCCAGTAATCTGTATATATTCACAATTAGGCCTATACTGCTCGCGTTAAAATGGTGTGTCGGATTCAAATGAAATTTTGGAATCAAGATATGTTGGTGATGGTTTTCCGTATGAAACACAGAATACTGTATGTTGTAATCGGGTGGGGCACCTTAAACATGTCAACATTTAATTCTTGCGACAAAGTTAACGGCAAACACCAATTTCCTAACATTTGCCTAATCTGGAATAAATTTGAAAAATAATGTTGTGTGTTTTGGGGCCATATTAACGTAATACTCAATAATCTAAATATATATATTTTAAATAGCGCTATCATAATTATATAGAAGTAGCCAGCGATTAATGTGCGATCTATTAACTGAAATATTACGCATATACAATGTCACATTATCATGATTGCGTAGCGATGCACATTATAAAAAGGGGAAACTGAGTTCCGCGTATATTATTTATATTCAATGTTGTTTTCAACACTGTAAATCCATGTGTTCTGGGTCTGAACACGTATCTAAACACTATTTTGTCTCACTTTTGAGACATGTCTTAGCATTTAATTCCTGAACATTTAGGTGTTCAGATGTTTAGATTCTAAACACATTTCCTTAATATGACGTTTATGTGTTTAGATTCTAAAGACGTCGCAATCGCATGACGTTCATGTGTTTAGACACAATAAACACTATCACAGTGTTAGCTTCTAAATGCCTTTGTGGCACATTTAACCGTGTTTAAAACGCGTTAAGGCGTTCACATTAGAAATTCTCATTGCTCTGACTTAGAAATGGAGAAAACTATGCTGGATTTCAATGCTTTTTAGTGATTTATAGGAGCAGTGGTCTAAGTAAATACCCACCTTTTGACAAAAAAGTATTTTTAATTTTGCCTGTGTTTTTGTTGAACACGTCTGGGCGCTTAAAACCTGGACAACATCTAAACACGTTTCAGTAAAATGTGTAAAAGGGTAGCTATAGGCCTCGGATGTTGCTTATAACTAAACTGTTATTTCAATATAAATACGTATAGCCTAAGTGTGGTAGATCTAGTAAATTATTATTAGCATAAATCTTATTGCAGTGACCGGAGGCCGGAGTGTGTAGATATGGTAAATTCTGCTAATACATATTAGCATAATTTTATTGCAGTCAAAGGCATATGCCCCAATCTGAAAAAAAAACACGTTTTATTTACTGAAGATGTTGTAGCAATGTCTGCGGGGAAGGTGCATTTAACACGCTGGCCACATTTGACTCTTCACAAATTTTAGGAACAGAGTGGTCGTTAGCTTTAGGAGGGAGCCTCACGACCCCATGCACCACCCCCTCTTTCTCCGCCTATGTATTGCAGATGCACTATATACCCTCATTCAGTCAAAAGATTTTTGTTTTTAATATAGGTTTTCCAGTTAATTGCGCACTTGTTTAATTGATATTAATAAACACACATTGGGAAAAGAAATTCCGTCCTAAAAATGTGAAACAAACAAGGATCGCGAGAAACGCAAAACATTTAATTATTTTGTAACTGATATTCATTTTTGTGTCCTTTGTTATTTTCTATGGATATTTACCCAGGGTTAATTAACCCTGGGGTTTAAAGTTAACCCGCTTTTGGTGAATACCGGCCTTTATATATATAACAACGGGTCACCCCCTTTCAGGCACGTGGATTGATATGGATTTGGAAATCAACGGTGATCACATACTCTCTTAAAATCAAGAGGAATTTCACTCTTTACAGGGTCACTCAAAAAGAGGCGAAATTTCAACATTTGAAGATTTTTGGGAAAATTACTCTGTAATTTAAAAAATAATGAAATTCAATCATTTGTAAGTTATCAAGAAAATGGATCCAAAAATGTTCTTTGAAGATTGTGAAATTCAAAAGCGATCACATTTTTGTCTTCAAAGTCGACAATTGGTAATCGGGCTCCACTTTCGCGGCAATCAACCCGTGCCCTAAAGGTCTACACCTTAAAAATTAAATCCCTTTGACAAAATCGCCCCACCCCCCCCAAAAAATCCTCGATAATCCTGTGGTTTATACTACCTCACCCCATATGACTTTAGGCCGAGAAGAATGGTTCGTCTCAGTTTCCGCTCGCATAGGCGTAAAAATCACTTTTTAGTGCAAGATAAGAAAAATGGCCACGAAGTACACTGAAAAATAAAAGTGTCTAAAAAATGTCAATAAAAAGAATTTCCCTCCACGTAGCGCATATAGCTTTTTGACTAAAAACAAACAACGCATAGCGATTATAGACCTGGAAAAAAGCATGTCTCGGCTTCCTACAGGCCAAAAACCCTAAAGCGCTATGCGTTTTTTTATAGTCATAAAAAAATTAACCGCCATGCGGAAATTATTTTTTTTTTTTGCAATTTTTAACCTTTATTTTGCGGCGATTTTTTTTTCTTGACTCAATCCTCCTCCCCCCAAAAAAAGTTAGTCTCTAGAAAACCTTAAAAAAAGGAAAGAAACGCGATAAAATGTGAATTTTGGTACACCTGTGCACTCGTTAAGCTGAGACAAACCTTTTTCCTTGGCCTTAGAGCAGGGCCGCCCAGAGAAATTGCGGGCCCGGAAGGGAACCTTGGTAGTTTACGACGGGCCCCCTTTTACCAACTTCGTTATCCAGACCCCCCCCCCCCCCACCATACCGGAGAGGGGAGATTTTGAAGTTACAAGCGGCGCGGGGTGTGTGGAAGCTGTATAATGTAGTTGATGCAACTTAATGTGTGTTTTGGTTTGAATGATTCAATGTAGATTTTTCTGGAGAGACTAGGGAGTGGGTTCGGAGGGGGTGTCCCCCCCTCCCGCACGAAGCGCGGAACCCTGCAATGATTCACTCTTAACACAATTTTCTCATTGTATTTGATAGAAACAATTTGAAATTCCTCAAACCAAGGGAGGCCATGCACTAAAATTTAGTACCCGCTGCGTAGCGCGAAAAAAATGGAAATGTTTCCGTGAGTTACAGAGTATTTTTTCACAGGTATCATTGCGCTGCGGTGGAAACGGGCCCCCTGTATCCGCCAATGCGCTCTCTCCTCTCTCTCCTCCCTTTCTCTCTCTACTTCTCCATCCCTCTCTCTCACTTTTTTCCCTCCCCCTGAACTTTTGTCACCACCGCAAGTGCTTAACCTTTTGTACGGCCCCTAGTACTCCGGGCCCCCAAGGACCCGGGCCCGGGGTCGGATTACCCCTTTGACCCCCCCCCTCTCGGCGGTACTGCTTCTAGGGTTTTGAGCTACAGGAGTTGGGATGAACTCCTTCTTTTTTTTGGCCTTGTGTATCATAAAACGATCCAAATTGTTATTATGTAGAGCTTGTTTTGTGCGCAGGTATGCACCACTATAGAGAACAACTTGTTTTTTTCATTAACAAATCATTTTTTTAACCATTTTTTTCGGGAAAAAATGTTCTTCTATTGTATATTATACTTTGCTATAGATGTGCATAGCCAACCTCTACAAAATAAAATAGTTTTCCTGTAGCTAATTTTTACATTTCAAATCGATTAACCTGCGAAAAACTACTTTTACCAAAATTCGATATGAAAGACTTGTTAGGTTTAAAAACTTTGTCAGTATCGAAAAAACAAGGTTTCTCCCGCTTACGAATCGAATAACCTGCTTTTTCAAATTGAAATTTTTTTTTTTTTTTTTTCAAATTCGATACCACGGCTTTTGATTTTTTTTTCAATCTTAAGGCCGTATTTCTCGGTTGAAGAAACAAAAGTGTTTGAAACGAATCTCAAATTGAGAAACCTGTGTTTTAATCAATTGTACAATTATCTGGTTTTCCGCTTTTTTTTTTTCCAGAAAAGAAAAAAAAAGTTTCTTTTTACTCTGCAAAAATAAGGCTGCCACACCAAATAGCTCAAAATATAATTATGAAAGAAAAGAACCAAAGAACTCGCGTATGTGATTCATTCGGTGTCTAATTCTAGTCCCATAAGTGCCATCATCCAGATTTTCCGTTCGGTGCACCCACTGATGATTTAATTTTCCATATATAACCTTGAAGGGGTTGTACCCTGACTAGGGTTAGGTATGTTCTGCCCGCGAAACCGAAAAGGACGTTAGCGGGGTTGCCCATTTCAAAAGGGCCGCCATTGTTGTATGTAAAAACCGCCATTGTTTGTTTGTTCGTATCCACAAGTCATTGGTAATGGCTTTTGTGGTGGTTGTCAGGATTTGTTCAGCTAGTGTCCTGATCCGGGGCCGCGTGTCGTTATGTACCATTGATACGGACGATCCTACATGGCCCGCATTTGAGGCTGGGCCGGACGGATTGGGAACAGTCAGGGGTTACACCCTACTATTATTCGACACTGATGCGATTGACATGTACAGTTGTGACTCTCTGTACAAGGGACCCAACGGCTTAACGTCCCCTCCGAGAAGGGATGCTTTCATGATCCATTGCCCAATTCCAAGTAAACATGGAGGGGGAGAACCATGGGGAGAGCGGTATTCTGTATTTAATCAATAGTTTTTTTTTAATGATTGCATTTTGTAATTCCAGAATTGATAGTACCCGAATAAATCACAGCAAGTGCCACGGACCCCACAGGATTCGAACCCGGGAATTTGATGGTAAATTTGCGCCAGAGGCAGCACCCTAAACGTAGGGCCACGCTCTCCCACACAAACCGCCATTATAATTCATTAAATTAGAAATTTTAGAAATTTTATCTAAGACTACACGAAACCAAGTATTTAACTGCCTGAAGGGGGCTTAACCCGTAAAAACTCTAGGCGTTCGAAGATGGCCGCCCCGCAAGGAGGCATATCTTGCTAAATGAACTTCTTAAAATGGCAAATTGGTGAAATAAGAACCTGGTTTGTTGTTTTTTTTTGATATTTGGAATACTGCAAACAGAAATTTATGGCATTTATATTTACGTACAGGCTTGTTTTTAAAGATGGAGTGATTATATTCGCTTTAGGGTCCGTAAATCAGGAAGAAAAGCACAGCCTTACTCATTTTTTCGACGTTAAAAACAAACACTTTCTAATAAGGACCCTATCTAAATCAGTTCCAAAAATGAAAAATGTTAAAAGTGGGGTAGGGTTTTGCCGTACTATAGCTGGTTACTACTTGGGCCATATAACGTAGTTTAAACTGACTCTAAAAGGTTCATAGGAAGACAAACAGACTATATCAACCTGATACAATAAAATTCAAATAAAGAGTGTGGACTATTTAAGGACTATCAGTGACGTTCATAGGTGTGTTTCCCAGTAAAAATACAAAATATGCTTATGAAGAAGTGAAAAATTGTCCATATGTAGGAGGAAAAAATTTAAATATGGTGACCTAGTTTTTTCGAGAAAATCCAGTGCTATCTTTGTTTCTGAATTGTACCACAGGCTCCTTCGCTCTCTCTACGCCTAATCAGATTCCTTCCAGCGTCAACTAGTGTGGTGATCGAAATTATCCAGAAGACGAGGAGAAAATTGGGGGAAAATGTATCAATAGTTTTCGTTATGGTTCCGTATTAGGAGTACGAAACGATGGGGTGCAGGGGGTGTTTTCTTCTTGATTTATGTCCCCCGGAGCAGGTATAACGGTCGCCATCAGAGTTATGATCAATGTCCGCAATACCCCAATGTCAGAAAATTCTTTTTGGTGCTCCAAAAATTATTACTACCGCATTCTTAACCCCATCTTTTTGGCAAATTTAGTACATTTACCAAACTGCCTCTACCGGCGGCCATCTTGGACACTAAATGTTTAAACCCACTTCAGGAAGGGTAAACTTTATTTCGTTTAGTCTGGATAAAATTTCTATCAATAATTAAAATACAATAGCAGTTTTTTTCATAAACAATGGTGGCCTTTTTGAATAGACAGTACGCGTCCAAGGTGCAACTTTTCTCGGGGCGGAAACATACCTAATCCTGTCAGGGGGACACCCCCTTCATTGTGATATATTGGAAATTAATCACCAGGTGGGGGTGCAAAAACTCGCAATTTTAGGCCCGTACGAACTGCCTTTTGGCTATTATGTATTATTCAAAAGTCCTGTCCGGGATCCATAGTGAGATTTTGGAGCGTCTTTACAATGTAGGCAAAGCGCTATATATAAGATATAATTTTGGAACACATTTCAAAATCTGCTGACTCCTAATTGCCCTCCAAAATTGAAGGCCATATAATATGTTTTCTGCATCTGTCTTTTAAAAGTAAGACCTTTAAGTAAATCTTCTTGGAGACAGAAAAGTTTATCATCATTTATCCGTCAAACCACAATACCAATTACCTTGTTTTGGTCTTATGTGCAAACACCGCTATTGAGTTCTTTTCGTTCATTTTCTTCTCAATTGTTTAAAAATTGACTTGTCTGTCGGATCGTACAAACTTATACAAATCTAATTGGTTTAACAACGTACTGGTCGAAAAAATCATAAAACTCATAGAATTTCTAACACGGTCTTGCGATATCGTAATAAGCAAACAAATGAGTATACGCGATTCCTCCTTTATAATCTCTAAAATTTCTAGACTAAAATGAGGAAATAAATCTGAGTAGATTAATTGTTTATCTATTACATTTATAGTCAATGCGTTTTGATTTCAATTTAATCAACCCCTGACGTTAGGAATCCTTAGAATAATGGAATGTAAGAAATTTAGAGATAGGCCTGGTTTTTTAATGCTGAAATTATCTGAAGAATTTATTTGTCATACGCCTTTCAAAGTGTAAATTTGCTATCCGGTGTCTCCTTTGGAAATCCGTACTTACCGTTTTATTTTATAATTTTCTTTTTTATTGTTTAATTCAAGAATTGACTTGGGCTGCAATGATTTAAATTTAAAAATATTGAGTTTCGCAATCAATCACTAATTTACTTAATTCATAAGACGATGGTGAAAATTTGGGAAAGACATAAAGAAAATAGAGAGACTTAAAAGTTACTTTATCATGGAAACATGCTTGCGATAATGAAGACCATTTGTGGGTTTTCTGGATGGCGTGAAATGTCCTGTTATGTAACAGCGCGTGACAGAAATAATACGGTTGTTGTACTCGTTAAAAAAGGCAGCAGCCCTGGCTGGTATTTTACTACACAAAATGAGAGAAACAAGGACACGTAGAACTTGTTGAATTACATGAAAACCGGTTGTTTCTAGTGCTCAAAATTGCAGTGTAGACTGTTTCATAGACGTGGTTTTTGTTTGAACTAAAAAGAAAATGCAAAGGTTATGTATGGTAACGAACATTAACCCGAAATGACGAAACTGCTTAAAAACGTAATTTTTGCATGAAAAATTACAAATTTAACAACCTTTAGTAAATAACTTGGAAAACTTCTTACTTATGTGATGATAGAGTAACACCTTCCATAAACATATGCAAAAAAAACCGCATGTCCGTAGCTTTCCTGCATGTACTGTAACAGAAGAAGAAATGCCAACTACCTCCTGGAACAACCCTTTTATGCAAAAATTGCATGCAATTAGGTAAAAAATCATATTTAACTATGCAAATTATTGCAGGATTTTACAGGTGTATGCGCTTGGATGTTGTTTATTAATGGTTCACAAAATTTGATGTTGTGGGACCATTGCCGTTTTGTGATTTTCAACTCTCGTCCCGCTTGCCTACGTCCATTGTTAGCGTGTTGTCATACCTGTGCATGGAAGTAAATAAACCTTCCGAAATTGCATCGAAAACATAATACCGCACAACAAAGCATTATCAACATTGTTATAAGTGACGTCATGCATCGAATGGATTACATGGAATACAATATCCAACCGCTACATTCATGTGGTGTAACCTACTGTCG
>JAMKCH010011301.1:0-38924 GCA_023653785.1 Ophioderma brevispina | reverse complement strand
CTGATTAAAAATTCTGCAAGACATACCCTATCATTATTTCTGCTCTTGCTCGTAACTCTCTAATGTAAAGAAGAGTGAAAAACGAGTGAATCTTAATTAACTCGAAAAAAGATGTAAACACTCAAAAAATAGTGCATGTGTTGATTATTATGGAGAGAAATCACTGAACTTTCACCCAAAAAGAGTAAAGAGTGACATTCTTTTTGGAGTGAACTTTACTCCTTTTTGAGTGAATTATTTAGTAGAACAAGTAAAATATGGCCTGACACCTTGATTACACTTAGTCTATTCCTGTCCAAGTTAAAGTGATTGTGTTGTCATGTCATAGTCAATATCCGTCCTCTCTTATAAGTTTGTTTCACATTACTCAAATCATTTTTTAAATTTATTATGGTAAGGGTGGGATTAAAATTAAAGACTCTCGGGGTTTATTTTGATCTCTCCCCAATCAGATAAATACACTTTGTAAGCCTACTTTGGTTATTATATACTATCTAATCATATTATATATATACAAAATATACACAATAATAAAAAATGAAATAATGAAATAACACAATACCTATAAAATTATGTACTTGTAATTTATAGTATTGATCATATTGATTGTATCATGAAGTTTTTAGGAAAGTATTGAAATGAAGTTATTCAAAAATTACTGATGTAAGACTAGTCTTTCCAATTTGTTTCCTCTAGGGAATGATGATTTGTTACCTTTACAAGGGGCATCGTGATTTCAGAACCTTCTCTTTTATTCACTGATCACTAGATATCCTTGAGAAAAAGCTTTCCCAAAAATTTGAGCTGATTCCCGATCTTGCGGTTTGCGTTTTGAGCAAATTGCTCGTTTTCCCACAGTCCCATAGGCTACTGTGCTGAATTTCTGTCAGTTTACGGACGAACATACAAATAGCAATTTCTACAGATACGACCAAATTTGCACGTAAGATTGGTACACATGGATTACTAATAGGCTAATGGTTCTGATGATATGAAAAATCTCAACATTTTTAGGTAAGTCGGGGGGAGAGGCTGTGGATCACGAAAGGCCCCTTTAAGAATAACTATCTTGTTTACAACACTTCATTTTGATGCATATTCATGCTAATTTGCATATCCTAAAAATACATGATTTTAAAATTATAATAAGAAAAATAAACAGTATCCTGTAATCCTATATTTTTTTAAATTTTTTCCTGATCTCATGGGGGAAGGGACGAAAGAGGTTTTCGTTCATGCTTCATGAATTTATGTGCAACTAAAAAATACACAAACATATTATGTATATAGCTTTGGGTGGGGGAAGCTCAAATCAAAAAATCGAAGAAGAAACAGTTTTTTTTTTAAAACTAACAGAATATGAAAAAAAAATACTTGCCTCATGTCCATTTTATTTTTTTTAGAGAATGTTGTTATATCAACAGTCTCATAAACCTATACTAATTCAGCAGGCCTTTGAATGTCAATTATAGTGAAGTCACCTGTTCTAGTATAAAACTGAGAATAATGATGAAATCGTTGTAATTTTTAGGGAAGGGATTTTCATCAAACTATTACATATTATACATCGGTTCACAGTTCTTGAATCACTCTGAACGGGTTTATATGTGGAACAATATACTTGTAGTTGGATCATCAAAATCCCTGAGTGGGCCTGGATGCCCAATTCAGTGATGGCAAATAACATGATCAAAATTTATTGGCTGAGACTTCATGTCAGAACTAATGGTTTCAAGTAGCAGTTAGTTGGGTCGGTGTCGGAAAATTGTTCTGTGAAAACTGAAACTGAGTACTAGGAAAGCAGCTAGAGTGTTGACTATTAACAAGCTTATGGGGATACCCTAACTAGGAAACAGGATGTAGATAATTATTAATTATCCAGAAATATATGAACAGACGTGCTCAGAAGTCCAGTGGACAGACTATAATCAATTAATTTCTAGGATATCAATGGAATGAGTGAGGGCGGAGGGAGATAGGGAACGAGGGAGCAAGTGGTTAGGGAAGGAGAAGATTGATGAGTGAGTAAGGAAGAGAGGAGGAAGAAGAGAGGAGTCACTGTCCCATTAGGATGTTTTGCTCATATAACAAGGGGAAACATTAATTCATACCAAGACACTTTAAGGACCATGGTTCCGATTTCTAATAGCATATCCCAGAAAACCCAATTTTAGGGAAGTGCAATTTGGTATCGATAGAAAGCTAATGTGTTTCTTATGACCCTGTGAAATTTTAGGTGATGCGGATGTTCGATTTGGAAGTTTGAGCGAAAACTGTGCACATTTTGGTTGACCAATCTCAATTTACAGAGTACTGACACTACCGGAATTGAAAAAAAAAAATTTTTCCCCCCACACCCCCACGTTTAGCTCTCACATCCAAACCAAGTTCAAATATTGGTGTGAAACTTACAGATGAGGGTTTTGGGGTGAAGGCCATTATCAAGATTGAAACAAAATACATATTTAAATGGGGGTCATCCCCCTTTAATCAGTGGTACGAGAGGATGACACTTGTAGACATAACCACCACGTTTAATGGAACAAACTTGCACTTTTATGGTAGAAGCGATATGTTTTATTGCGCATAGCCAATATTCACGGCTGGTGCACATTGATGTTGAACATGAAAGGTGCACAAGAGATTTCAAAGCCTCCATATTTTCTGATATGCTAGTTGATTTAATTTAGATTGACACGCAGATTGATTTCTACCTTTTGGTCCCCGCCGACGAAGTTCGGAGGGGACTATAAAAAAAAATGGCTCCGTCCGATATGTGCGTCCGCACCCGTATGTCCGGATGCCGTGATAAAAAATGTTAAACAGGAACATTGGGCATATCTTTTTTCTGGATGTGTAGAGTAGCCAAACTTTGTATATATTTAGGAGGGTTACCCGACTCACATGTAATTCATTCCCCCAGGTCTCCCCGGGGTCTGGCAGGGGTAGGGGAATGTCAAAAAGATCAAATTGCACGAAATTGTCAACATTGTGTACAATTTATCTGGAGTTCTTTAAGGGCTACGATTATGAACTTGGTGGAAAGAAGCAGGTTGATGAGTCTACATGATTAGAGTTTGGGGGTAAAAGATGCTAATTAAGTATCTAATTTGCAAATTATGAAATTTTCCCCGCAAGGCATGGGTACAAGTTTTCTGGAGTTATGAAAGGTGTATATGATGTAACTTGGGGGAAGGAAGTGGGTCGAGAAGTTCTCGACCTGATTAGATTTTGGGCGAATTTTTTTTTAGTTCTAGTCTGTGACATGTGGGTATCTTTTGGGTTGCCAGCCTGTTTACATTTCTTGGAAAATGTGAAAATATGTAAAATTTCAATGTTTCGCGCTTTCCAGACCCCGTATGGGTCCCAAAATTTTAAAATGTGATCACTGATTTTTTCAAAAATTAGTGTTGCCAAATTAACTCAAATGTATCACTATTTTACTAAAATTTAGTGATTTTCAGGGATTTTGCATGCTGAATTTTAAGATTTCCTTGAGTCATTTTGGCGTAACACATTATTTGGGTGAGCTTGATGTCCAAAATTAAGGGTGGACTGGTGCAGTTTTAGTTGTCATTTAGCGATCGCATTCGGCGGGGATATTTTAACATCGCGTACATACGAGTTCGCCTTTAAAATTGGCTACAAAAATGTCTTAAAAGTGAAAACAAAGGTGATTTTCATATTCTTAAATATTCAATATAAAACATGGGCTGACTTTCCTACTTGCTCCTATAGGCAATTAGAAAACTTCAAAATTTCTGTACAAAAGAATAAATCCTCAGTTTAATCCTTTAAACTAGGGATTTTTGATAAAAACATTACATAAGTGGCAAACTTATAATTTCAGATTTTTTTAGGAACACCTGTGATGTGCATCTTTGTTGCACCTTGAAAATGACCAGTTACCTTTGTGATATTTTTGGAAAGGAATTTGAAGTCTGAAATTTCAGGACAACATGTGAGAAAAATATGGTCCTTCATCTAATGACAATTGCATACTTACTTCTGTTCGATCTCAAGTTTGGGAGTGATGTCACTGCGCGTGTGGGTTTGCAATCGAGAAACGTACACATAGGACCGGGAGTTTGCGCATTTACGGCACGGACCAAGGCGGAACACAACACGCCATGACGTCACCCCCAAACTCGAGACGAACAAAGTATAGTCCAGTTGAGTCTGGTGGTACAAAGACGATCAGAACAAGAATTTTAAGAAAGAACAATTGTGAGATGTTTGAAATTTGCGCAAAGGCACGACACATTCTAGAGCTCCTATATGTTCAAGGAAATTTAAAGAGATGTGGAAAGATATAAAATGTCATTGTCAATCCAGATATGCTTCACTTCACTCACTAACAAAAACACTCACATGACAAACAAATGCTTGGTTTTAGTATTACTTCTTACATATGTATTTCAAACAAACAGCTGTAGAAATAAAAATCGGGCTTTGAACTGGCCAGCTAACTATGTCAATTTAGGATTTGGATTAGGCTGTCTCATTCCAATTAAAGGCTGGACTCAGAGATTTTACGATGAGGGGCATTCAATTTTCAAACCAAATTGTATTTTTATTGCATAATCCATAATGCTTGTCCATATATAACCACTGTGTAAATAACTAAAACTCAATTGTAGTCCTATATAGCAAACACCACAATTTATTATTTAATTCCGATTCAAAATTGTTGTTTATAAACAGTCTCTATGGCACTGCTGTAATGAAGCATTTAGGGACTATTAAGTTCTTGATGAATAGTTTTAATTAATACACAAAAAAAATGATATTTCACATCTATGAGTCAGCCCTTAAAGAGACTATTTTATTCTGTATATATTGGTGTCCGAAAGATTTAAATCAATGCTGTGAAACTTTTAAACATTGGGTATATTGTGTTTTTTTTAGTAACAGATTTGTCCTCAATTTTAAAGTGGCACTGGAACATTTCCTGAAAATATTAATTTATTCAATTTGTTCTCAAATTATAATCTAGGCAATTGGAGATAGAGAGATCCGTCCCTGTTTTTTTCCTACTGCCTCCTCTTTCTTAGATCCATACAACTTTCACATCCCCTTCCTATGACCCCTTCTTCATTGCCTTCCCACCCCGTCCCTCTTTCACTTTTTTTCCCTCCACTTTTACAAATAAAAATAACATACTCAAAAAACAGATAGGGACGTTAATAAGAGGTTAAAGATATCAGAATAAAATTGTAAGTTTCATAACTTTAAATCAACAAATGTGTATATACATGAATATCATAGACTACTCATTGAAGTAAAACCCAAAAGGTCACAGGCCGTCAAACAGTGTGCATGTCGTGGGAAACATTGCATATGCAGGGCCGTAGCCAGGGGGGTGCGGGGGGTGCGACGCACCCCCCCCCAAAAATGACAAAGTCCGCTTATGATGTTGAAGGTAGCTTTGTCATTTTGAAAGGTGCTTTGTGATGTTAAAGTTGAAGTTGGCCAAATTTGTTTTGTAAGGGTTGAGCTGCATGGTATATGAATGATGAATGACAAAGCATTGGTTATATGGTAAACTGCACCGTTGTTGTTATTGTACTGTTTTTGACGACGCTGCGATGATTTCATTATCCTTACCACCCCCTGCAGTGCCTCACTTTATGTTGATGACATGATGATACTGTATGTAACAAAAATAGGGCATTATTTGATGCTCTTACAATAACAAAAACCAACTATTTTTCTTATGTGATGAATGCCATAATAACACGTAGAGGAGAAAAGTTCCCTCATCAGGGGTGTAACAGGGTCACTTCTTGCTGGTTTTTGGCATAAAAGTCCAAATTCAAAGAAATCTTTGACAAGAAAGTCCAATTTTGGTGATCAGTGTTCACAAAAGTCCAAAAAAGGCCTTTTAGGGGGGTTAGGTCCACTTTTTTGAGGTGCCGCCACCCCCCAAAATAAATCATGAATAGGACCTGCTGCCAGTGCTGATGGCAGTCTGACTTGAATGCGTGGAACGGTATATTGATCTCAGGTTAACTTTGAAATTAAATATAGCCACTTGCAGTATTAAATAAACACCCAAATCAGGTGAAATTTTGAGAAGGTAAAAAATTGAGTTGTGATTACATTTTTGTCAAAAACATGGTGATTGATTCATCTTTTTAATATAGTATTTTTTTATGGGAGAAAGTGCTTATGAAATTAACTGTAGAGGATTTTTCTATCTGCATGTAATAATATTGTGGCATGAAAACTAAGGAAATCATACTTGTCCTTTAAACGAGATTGATTGATTTTCTTCCTCTAATAAAATTGGTTACTGGTTAAAAGAAATGCGCCTGCCAGTCCAAATGTATTATATAAATAGAATTTTAATATACTCCTATACGAAAATAATAAGCAGCATGATGATGATGATGAGGAGGAAATGTGATGATGATGAGGAGGCGGAGGAGGAAGGGATGATGAGGATTAGGCCAACAAAAATTGTTTGATTGTCCGAAGCCGAACGGCCCCAATTTTGGAAATAAGGAAAAAGGTTTTTTTCCTTTTACTGTGCAAACGAATAAGACCCTAATTTTGAAAAATTCCTTAAAAAGATTTTTTTTTTCATTTTAACTTTCTGAAATGTAAAAAAGATGATGTGTAAAAAAGTTCGTAGCAGTTAGTTGGGTGTCATAATGTGACAAAGATGCATTTTTTTAGTAAGAATCAACTTGATTTTTAGTGTTTGATTAACTTTATAATACAAACAAACAGGTTTTCAATACAGTTTGCTATTGCCATTAAAAAAAAAAAGTTTTTACGATCGCCCGAACCACCACCCACCCACCTCTAAAAATTGTCTGTGGACAATCACACAATTTTTTGGGGCGGCCTTAGGATGCTGATGATGAGGAGGAGGGAGGAGGATGAGGATTAGGATGATGATGAGGAGGAGGACGAGGAGGATTAGGAGGATCATGAGGACTGGGATGATGATGAGGATTAGGATGCTGTGATGAGGATGATGATGGATGATGATGAGGGAGGATTAGGATGATCGATGATGAGAGGATGATATGAGAGGATGATGAGGATTAAGATTGAGGATTAGGATGAGGATGATGATGAGGAGGAGGAGGAGGAGGATGATGATGGGTAGGATGATGATGGAGGAGGATGATTGAGAGGCTGAGTGATGATGAGGATGAGGAGGAGGATGATGATGCGGAGGAGGTGAGGAGGAGGTAATGATGATGAGGATTCGGAGGATGATGAGGGAGGATGATGAGGGGATGATGAGGAGAGGAGGAGGAGATGATAATGACGATTACGAGCAGGATGATGATGAGGAGGGTGATGAGGATGATGATGAGGATGGTGATGATGATGATGAGGATGATGATGATGAGGATTGATTGATGAGGATGTGTAAGGCTGAGGAGGAGGAGGAGGAGGATTAGGATAGCGATGATGGTGATGAGGAGGATAATGAGAGGATTAGGATCAGGATGATGAGGAGGATAATGAGGGATTAGGATCAGGAATTGATGACGATGAGGAGGATAATGAGATTAGGATCAGATGATGACGATGAGAGGATAATGAGGATTAGGATCAGGATGATGATGAGGATGGTAATGATGAGGATTAGGATCAGGATGATGATAAAGAGGCAGGATAATGAGGAGATTAGGATCAGGATGATGATGATGATGAAGGGATAATGATGAGGATTAAGATCAGGATGATGGATGAGGAGGAGGATAATGATGAGGATTAGGATATCAGGATGCTGCGGAGGATAATGATTAGGATCAGGATGATGATGATGAGGAGGAAGGAGAATGAGGAGGAGGAGGATTTATATTGTTACAAATAGGTACGCTCATGACAGAAACAAATACCTCAGAAACATACGAGTGCTTAGCATTCAGTGATTTGCTAAATCAGCAAATCGAAAAACATCATCAAAAATTCAGATTTTGCATGTAAGAAACAAGTACAGGTATCCTAACATACCCTGGCAAATGTAAGACCAGAAGCAACCATAATAAGGACAGAATCAGAGATTTTAGTCATTACTGTCCGAACGGGACACTTACTACAAATACAACACGTAATTGACTGGAGAATCGTATCTTGGACACTGCCGTTTTCTCATGTCTGTCAATTCACAGCTGGAAAAAGGTAACTTATGAGAATCTACAGACTTATCCTTCACTTTGAAGCTATTCCTGCAAATTTCAAATATTTTTCAATCAGATAGCGTCTTTAATTATCAGAATGTTGTCAAGCAAAATTACCAAAATTATTTCATAATTAAAAACTATTCCGCTGTCTTATTGTCTTTGTCAACTTCATCCAGAACTATTTGAAATAAAAAACAGCAGTTGGTCCAACCTGAAAGAATATTAAGTTTAAGAAGCTAGCGTGCCAGAGTTCGTTTTATTTTAAATTGATGGGGGTGGAGACAATTCCACTTCCGAGGATTCCTAAATAGAGTTGATTTTTTCTCCTTGAAGACAAAGAATAATTATTACTTATCGTTGAGGGTATTGTATCTCTGCAGATATAGGCATGATCGGAAGTCCTATTAACAAACTTGGTGGGATAGCAAAGCTTAGACATTACAGGGTTGTGGAAAAGAGTGTTCCTATAAAAAAATTCTTAATCATCTTTTCAATCACATTTTTTTGGGGCTTATTTACTTCCTTATTGTTCTGCTTTTTTTCTCTGCCTTCATCTTCTATTCCTATGGCCTTTATGTACATTCTCATAATGAGAATCTTCATTTACATTTCATCTTCATTAGTATTATCATTATCACCATCCACTGTTCATCACGTCATAATAATAGTCATAATCATTGTCATCCCCGTAGTCAATCACCTGTCACTGTCATCATCATTATTATCATCGTCATCATCTCATCATCATGTCGCCGGTTGTTAGAGCTTTCTACATCTTCTTCGCACACTTTTCTTTACATGTTCAATGTGACAGACTTAGTCGGTTAGATTCTATTACTACCATGTGTGAAAGAGTGAAGGTTTGTAGGCTAATTGAGTAATGGAATACTATGTAAAGAGGACCCTAATGCCCTACATCAAATACTTTCAATAGGTCAACGTCATCAAAATCATCCGCCTTTCATCTTCACGCACCTCCAAAGGGGATTCTACCAACTCTTCAACACATTATGACATATTAGGAGTCTGCCCATGCTAGGAGTCCAAAATGGCCGGACCGGACTATAAAGTGATTTTGCACGAAACTTTCCTCAAGAAGTCATCCTTTAAAACTTTCAAAATCTGCAACACCCTTGTAATTTGTTAGTAGCGAATATGATTTTCTCTGTGATTAGTGGGCATTTCGAATATTTCTAAAAAGTGAAAACCATTTTTTGGGCGATTTATTTCCTAGGGTAGCCTTACAAGTGTACTCTCTTAAAATCGAAAGAGCGAAAAAACCACTCTAAAAAGAGTAAATCTCACTCCAAAAAAGTGCCAGCTGAGTGACGCATTTTTTAGAGTGAGATCCACACTAAATAAAGAGTGAAAACAAAATAACTCTAAGAGTGAACTGATAACTCCTTTTAGAGTGAACTAGTCACTCCTATAGATGTGATTGTCTTTGTGAATTGGGTGTTGGTGGTATATTGTATGTGTAGGTCATTATTCATAGCAATTGTGACATGGAATGAATATTGTGCGCATCATTGGCCTGATTCAGTGAGACATGCACGATTGTGGCCTGCATGACGTGATGATCATGGCCTACATGCCGGGAATGCATGATTGTGCGTTCGTACATTGTGTAGCCTAGCTGGCGCAGACTACCGTATGAACGAGTGATAATACAGTAAATAACATTTAATGCTTCTCCACACTTTGTCTGTAAATGCTATGAACTGTGACCGACACAGACAATATACTCACCCGTGAAGATTATCTATGATTTCTTCACTATTTCAACTCGTTCAACCGTTGCTGACGTTCTCACTTAACTCGTACGCCATGTTGTTCGAAAATAATCACGCGATTGCGGCGTTTGATTGGCTATTAGTTACACTACGAAAAAGAGTGAGCATTTTCTCACTCTGTTAGAGCTAAACCAGGTCGATAGAGTTCAGAGTGGGCTGTCACTCGAGAAGAGTGGAATTTTGAGCCACTCGGTACCAGAGTGAGCTCGGTTAATCGCGAGTTAAGGTGTCAGTTTGCATTTTCTCGCTCTTTAGAGCTAAAGCCACTCGATTGGTTAATTTAAAATAACTCGAAAATCAGAGTGATTTTTCACTCTTCATTTAAGAGAGTAGTACATGATGGCCTGCGTGAAGCCCTTTGTGTATGTTGCCTCAAAAACTTAGTGAAAATATGGAAAATACTCTAAAAAATTAAAAAAAGGCAAAATTTGAAATAAAAACACAAATGCCAGTAGCGTATTATTATTAGTGGACGAATTTGTTTGGGAGAAAAGTTGGTATTCGGTGTGACTTCTGTCTTTGCTTTGCTTTCTGTTGCATTGATTTTTGTTTTGTCAATATTTGGGAGATAGAGTGACAAGTCGAGATATGGCCTTTTTGGATTGAAGGCTGAAGTAAAGGTGGGGTTAAGGGTCCACATTATATTCCAATGCACCTTACGTGTACAATGCAGCACGTAACCCTACTATGGCATCCTACAAAATTACCTCTGCATCCTACATAAATAAATATTTGCATCCTACATTTAATTCCATGGAAAATTTGACCTGTACACTCAATATTTCAGTTTGATATTCCAAGGAGGATTGAAATAAAACTCTTCAACACACAAACCGGACCTATCATCTTGCATTAAATATGTGATATAAGTAGGTCAATTTTCATATGTCACTGCCATGAAATTTATACTAATCTCTTACCAAGCTTAAGTAAAGGTCCATGTCTTCTGGAGGAAATGCTAATCTTGCTATTAAGATTATGTTCCCCAAAGTAATATCACCTAAAAGTATAAAAGTAGTCCCTAAAAATTGGCAGAGAGCTTGACTGAAAGGAGACCTTCACCTTGTACATTAAAAAACAAAAAAAAAAACAAACAAACAAAAAATAGGAGGAACACACACCAAAAAAAACCGGAGAACCCAATGTCATGTAAAACTATGGGCCACACCACCAAATAATTGTTATACTAAATTTTTATTCAGTGGGCGAGGTTTTGTAAGCAAACACGCAATATTATTTGTTGTCTGCCTATTTACGCTGAGACCATATTAGATAGTGTGTCGTGGCCATCCACTACGCAAATATTGGACTGCCCACCCAATATGACACAATATTAGATGTGCAAAACAACAAATCCCTATATCAATTTACATAATGCTTTAATTTCTTTTCAGTAACTTCTCATTGCTGCCTGTCCAAAAACACATAGAAAAAAGGAGAAAATTACAACTTTGAAAAGAAGACAATGAAATTGCGAAGTTACATGCGAGTCTGTCAGATTGAAACAACATGGATGTCCTGAGAAAACCAATCCAATAGGGCTTCTATTATTAATGTGTAAACGTACCACCATCCTTAACGTTATCTCAAAATTACACATGGTTTTACCTTTTAATAACCAATCAAAATGTGCTTAGATGCCGATAAATGTTTCAGGGAGTTAACAAAGTAGTAAATCTCAGTTCGAAGTCCACAAGTCAACTTTCGTACCCCTGCCATCTGACCCTCACACCCACCCCACTCCACTCCCCCATCCCACACAACCCACCCCACCCCCCCCCTTTTCTCCTTACACCTTGATCGCTCATCCCACCACCACACCCCGGAAAACACATAAAAAGTCTACTTTGTGCCCCAACTAATGGACAAAAAAAGTTGGCTATTTTGAGATTGACAGAAGATAAAAAATACTTAATTCTCCCTTGTCTCCAGGCTCTGAACAGCTAGAAGCATTTGGAAGGAATTTGAGATGTATAACAGATTGATGGGATGGTAATAATGTCATTGCATTGGACTAGAGGACTTAAACCTAGTTGACCTATCATCTGTCTCAGAGATTTGAAGATTGAGCTGTAGAAGATTAAAAATTGGTGAGATGTCATCAGTTACAAAAACACAAAACAATAGCAGTAAAAAATAATCATAATAAAGCAGAGTTATGAGCGCCTTATGCTATGGCCTCTAAGCGATCACAAAGGACGTGATTCCTGTGGCCCAACCACTTACATAAACCATTTAGCATCATTTCAAGGGATGCAGCACTTCCCCTTATCAGTGACAAACATCCATCGAGATACACCTCGCAGCCGGGACCAGCTTCCCAAATATCGCTGGGTAAATCGGGACAACACAAGCGGTTAATTTCTTGGTCAGGGAAATACAAGATAGCTGAATCTCACAGGGCTCGAACGCATACCTATACGCATGGATGAGCACAATACACTGGAGTCGCGCGCTTACCTGATTGAGCTATCTTGTCCGCTAAATGAGTGAAGGGAGAAATATACTCCATGTTGTGGGCTTAAATTAAAGGGACACTAGTTGGCTCTATTTTTTTTTGAATAGGAGTACCTCTTCCACCACAATTAAAAACAACAACATGAGAATGTGGCTTAAAGCCAGTGATTCGCCCGAAAGAGTCAAAATATTTCAGAATATCTTAAAAGTGAAGGATGAGTCTTTAGAATTCTCATAAGTTAATTTTACAACCAAAATTGACAGGAAAGTAAGAGAACAGCAGTTTTCAATGATATGAATTTCCATTGAATTACGTGTTGTAGTAAGTGTGCATACAGACAGTAATTTCTAAAATATCCGATTTTGTTCTTATTATTGTCATGCTGTGTGTTGTAAATTGTATTTAAATTTGATTCTTATAAATTAGGGTACCAATTGTATATTAATTTGTGTTTTTTTTTGTTTGTTTTTTTGTTGATAGAATGTGTACATGTACATGTAATACTGGTACTATTACTATTTTTAATATGTATTGATAAAAGTGCAATGAGTACTAATTGTGGACTTATAAATTTGTAGTTTTTTGATATGATATGTATGTGTATTACTATTTTTAATATTTATTATTTGTAAGGCGCAATGAGGCTTCTGACGATGCATATTGCGCTTGATAAGTGCGGTTTTATTATTATTATTAGGTTGTTTTGGGGCTTATACCTTTTGGGGTATGTTAGGGTACCTATTCTTGTTACAGACATGCAAAAATCTGATTTTTTAAATAATTTTGTTGATTTTTTTATTTAGCAAATCACTGATAGTGGCTTTAAATTGTAGCCAGAGAAGAGGGGAAATTGAGACAAAATAAGCTGAAAAAAAAACACAGAGAGAACGTCTTTATAATTGATAAATGAACAGAAAGTTTACTTGAAACAAAGTTCAAAGACCTGCATAACTGTATCCACAAATCCTATTACCTTATTATTTAACTATTGAATCCCCGGTGCCCGCTTGACCCAGATCTCCATCTTTGTCATAATCAAAAAAAATCTTACCCCATCAAAAATGTACCCCATTTCACCGCCACCAGGTAAATTTGTACTTGTCACAGAGGCGTAATGAGGCATACGCAAATACAATTCCCAATCTTGGGATTACAAAAGGCAAAATTACTTCTTCTTTTTTTCATGGTTTTCTTCAGGCCTGGCTATGTACCCAAAGCTGGGAATGCATTGGGAGAAAATTGACGAAGCATAAAATTGAAGTGGATATGAAATGATGTGCTCGACGCTACTAAGAGGATTAAACCATGTTGAAATATTAATTGACTCCCGATAAGATCTGTTAAGGAAGACTGTGATACATAATGATTTGGAACGCTTTTAAAACAAAATAATACAAAATCAGTGATCTTTTTTTCTTTTTTATGCCATCATTTTTTTACAATCTTTATATTGTGCCCTTTGCAGAAGTGGATGTCATGCTTGTTGATATTAGAGGTCGTTCACACTCATTGCCCTATCAGAATCGTACAAGCCAAACATCCGATTATCAGACGTCATTTTTTTTTAAATAAGCTTTAGTAAAGCTGAGTTAGAAAAAAAATTGTGGTTAGCATAAACAAAAAGTGTTGTTTGGCGCTAACCCCGTAACCCGACCCTAGAAAAACCTGCGACTCAAAAGTTTTTTATGCAAATTAGCACACTAATAAAAACAATATTCTGCCGACCCACCCATTATTTTATACAATTAAAAAAAATACATTTTTTTACCAAACACAAAGATGACAAAAAAGACAAAAAAGACACAAAAGCAACAATTAACTAAAAGATCTGGGCTTATGTCATTGAAAAAAGCTTTTCATTAGCAGATTGTATTAAATTTAGAGTAAAATTTTAATATTATAATTAAAAAATGACCGACCGACCGACTCTGATATTTTTTCTCTGTTCCGCCAAACAAACATATTTTGCCTTCCGAACCATGGAATGAATGAGGTACAGGAACCACAAAATGCTTATAAAAACGGGCCATTACTGATCATGTGTCTATGATGGGGACCAAAGAAATAGTTGATAGGAAGGTATTTCTAGTGTCTTATGACTTTTAGCTCTGCTGTTTGTGTTGTTTTGTTCGACAAAACGTCATTGGTAAATGGCTTTGTGGTGGTGTCAGGATTGTTCAGCTAGTGGGTTTCCGGGGCCGGTGTACTCATGATACGGACGCTCCTACATGGGACGCTATTTGAGGGCTGGGGCGGTATTGTGGATACATGTCCAGGGGTTTACACCCTACTCTTATTTCGACAGATGCGATGTATGTAAATGTACAGTTGGGACTATTCTGTACACGGGACAAACGGCTTAACGTCCCCTCCAGAAGGGCCGGGATGCTTTCAGGATCATGTGCCCAATTCAAAGTGGACCATGGAGGAGAGGCGGGGTAATTCTGTAGTTAATCAATAGCGGGTATTAAATAAAATCCAGAATTTGGTTTTTCGTACCAGAATAAATACCAGCAAGTGCCACGCACCCCCACCGGGGCTTCGACCGGGAAGGGATTTTGTGGTACATTTGCGCCAGAGGCAAGCACCATAACCGCTAGGCAACGCTCTTCCACTTAATATTTAAATTTTTTCCAATAATTGGATAAACAATAGTTGGTGGGCTAGGTATAATCACCTAGTCTCCTTCTTGTTTGATACATGGAAGGGAGTAGAGGGGAATGGGACGCATTTGTGAAAAGAGGAAAGTATCGAGACACCAAATTGACAGAATACAGACAGACAGACAGACAATAGCACTAGCACCAAAGCACAGATGGCAGATATTGAGCATGGACAGAGAGACGAGAAAGAACAACAGAACAAATTCAAGGTGCTTGTTTGATTGTTCTCTATTGATATGAGAGCCTGGACACTTTGCACATGTGTCCCATCAAGAACGTGGGAACAACTTGCGGTTTGATGGTAGACGCAATGATGCATATTGCAAAGCCCTATTCAATACTGGCTTAAATATTGATGGTTAACCCATTAAATCAGCAGGTTTTTGTTTGAATCTTGGGAATGAAATGAATTTGAGGGCTCAAAATTTCAGGAACGACAATGAGAAAAATAGGGCCTCATTGATATCAAAATCAATACTACTTCCGGAGAAATCGGGGGTCCCAAAGGACGATCGGAAGATGCACCTTTAAATATTATTCCCTTATGGCCATGCATGGTTTCATGGTTTCACCACTGGTGGAGAGCAGCAAGAGCTTGAATAACAGTGTTTCGCACGAGTTCCTTTCTATCTAAACACCAAACCATTGACCTTACAAGGATGGGGGGCCATTTTTAAGTAACTCCTTGTATGCTTCTTCGGGACTGGCAAATAAGTAACATATACATTACAAGTATTACATACACGTCATAATTTCCCACAATGCAATGACACTTTTTAAAAGAAAGGAAAGACATAAGCGTTTTAACAGTGCACCCGGGACAGGTATTTTTCACCCCTTTCTGAAGCTGCATTCTTCACTACATACAGTTTAAAAGCGTAGCGACAAAATGTATGTGAGGATATTTTTGATATCTTTTGTTGTTCAATAAAAGATATTAATTACTTAAGAAATTATAAGAAGCAGCAGTGATATTTTTCAATACTTAAAATGTTTACCAAATGAATCAAAATTTTGAACACATAGAATTTGTTATAAGGGTGTTTGGCATATGGTATGAGTAATAGTGGTTGTGTGTTATCTTTCTCGTTCCAGACGGAGCATTCCCGAGAGGATTTATAGAAATTTTTTTGTATTCTTTATAATTGGTGACGTGCGTACGTACTGTACGTATAGTTACATAGTACGCATGTCTGCACTGTTTGGCTCCAATGCCTTCGAGACTCAGGCTTGCAAATGGTGAACAATGCCAGGGGAAATAAGTTGAAAAATGAGTGGAATGAGCAAAGGCAGTGGTGAGAGAGGTTAATCGGAAAGGGAAAACAAAATTGTGAAATAATTAAAGGAGGAAGCAAACAAAAATGAAAGCTGTGGATCATGTCAAGCTTAACGTGCATGCTTCCAGTCGTCTTGGGACCCATGATTTACCCGGAGAGTAGTATCAATTTTGATATCAGCTGAAAAGGCCTTGTATTTTTGCCTTATTGTCTCCTCTGAATTTGAGCCCTCAAATCTTATTTCATCCCAGATAGGCAAAAAAAAAAACCGCGGTTTTAGTGGTAAAATTTGAACCTCAAAATCGAGCAACAGTATTAAATAAGGGCTTGGCCACACATTTATGCATCTCACCATAAAAACCGCAAGTCTGTTTCACAGCAGGGTACTGAAGGGGGTAGTATGTGCAAGGCCAGGCTCTCATATATTAAGTAAGGAGAACACAAACAAATAAATCGAAAACCACCTTTAATTGTGTGAAGCAAATGGGCTAAATCTTGTATTTCCTTATTAACTTGGCATAACAGTTACTTCAGGAGCAATTGCTTGTTGTTTCCCAAATTAGAGTGTGGAAATTGGGACTAGTAGCTGTTCAGTCTTAAATTAAACAAAACATTTAACTGAAACAGGAGGCGGCAAGGTAATGAATTTGTAGGTTGGCTCACTATTAATTCAAAAGCCATTCCGTCTGTTCACCACTTGCAGGCAACCCACTTAAGCTTTGCCATTGCCATGCGACGATTATTACTTACAATTCTGATACATGTCCAATCAAATCCGCTCGACAGTCTCGCATTGTCAATCTTCCCAAGGGGAAGACTATGTAAGGGACCTATTGCTATTCGAGGAAAGAATGGCGCGGCCCATGACTAAGATTGTCGAAATGACATGGCTCAAAAACAATATCCATAAATTTGACAGCCGGTAGATTTTGGCTTCATGAGCATCCCACAAGGATGATATGCAGCAGTAAGAACATATCAGAACACAATCCAATTTGCATAAATTCAATTCTGTGGCACTTTTTTCGGCGAGGAGATCGCTGACACGTTGATCAAGTTCTTTGGATGCTTCCTGACTTTCTTAAAAGGTGACATTCAGGTTCTAATTCCCAATTTTACTGTGGACAGTATTCAGTTTCAAACAAAATTGTGTTACCTTCGAAGGGAGGAAAATCACAGCAATCGTTTTGGGTTTTAGAAGCTTGATAAACAGGTGAGGGCAGGAAGAGGTTGTTTGAAATACGATTATCAAAATCAAAGTGTCAAAATTGTTCAAAGTCTTACTTTCATAGGGGATAGTTATGAGTTCCGGTCTACACACTTGGGTCTGTCGGAATGTTGTGATGTTTTAGTATTGACTTATAGGGCAACACATGTTGCCTTGCAAAAGTTGTTGCATTTACCAACTTACCAGCATTCTATCTACAACTGTATAGTAAAAACAGGTTATTCTGGATAAATTGTTCATATAAATTTACTACAGAAAATCCTGTAGATCTACAGATAAATTTCAGTATGAATCTTTTTTTCTACTGTATCTACAAATACAGGAGTCTGGTGGAAATAAAAGCCAGTACTCCGAGATTTCCTAATGAGGGCGCATTCATTTTCAATACAAATCGTGTTTTTGCAATTAATAACGCTGTCAATAACTAATCACTGTACGAAAAACTAAGCTCAAATCGAAGTCCTCATGAAGAAAATCACGACTGTATAAAAATTCCGGATCCGGAATTTTTTATGGGACTGTAATACTGCATATAAATGTTTACTGCATGGAAAAACGGATAAACCTCCGATTATCTCTACCTTTGGAAGTGGGCCATATAGGTAACTATCTATAGTTAGGTGCACTATTTTTTATTATTACACAAAAATATATATTTCAAAATCTCTGAATCGCTTTAAAGGAAAGGGAGGAGATTTGTTTGAGAACACAAGATTATCAGAAGTTGCTCTTTGAATACGTGTAGACCAATACCAAGAACGTTCCGACGGGGTATTGGACAAACAAGTACAAAAAGAAAAACACCCCCGCACGTTGTTTGAACTTGCCCGCTATCATGATTGTCCTATAGAAACACCATGATCGGCCATGTTATTTCTGCGTTGCCAACAAAAACTTTAAAAAATACTGCAAGTAAACTTGCGTCATCCCCCTGGCCGATGGCAGTCTGGAACATGACCTCAGATGACCTTTGACCTGTCCATGACACTTTGACATCATCCACATAAGAAGGAACCCCTATTGCACGCCTTAACCCAAGACTGGTCTAAATCGGACTTAAACTTTTCAAAGGGATGGCAACAAACACAAACGAAAACCCTAACCAAATGGAACACACACATACGGACATTCGCACCTCGCAATCCCCCTTCTGCTTTTCAAGCCAGGGGATAAAAATAATCTCTTATTACATACAGACGGCTTTTCAGCTGATTCACTTCGGTGTTGTCTAAACTTGGCAAAGAATTCCAAATATACTAAAAAACCTGGGTGGAAAAAAATTGGGGTGAAGGGTGATTCTTTCTGGTGGAAATGTCCTCATGCCTCTCTTTAAGGGTCCTTCTTGCAGCAATAGGCATGAATGATGCATGAAAAAAAATCGGGATGCATAAACCTGTCAATGGATCACCCATAATTAAAAATGACCCAATTCTCTCTGATCTGAAACAGTTTCTCATGAATAAGTCATGACTCTGTGAATACCCTGCTTGTGTCGATCCTATATTTTGAAACTAAAGCTGTCATAGCATATCAGATAACGTTCGTACACCAACTTTATGAAATTGAGCAGAATATATATATGCCAAGCATTAGAGTTGCCAAATTCTGTTCACAGTGAATGACACGATTAGATACATGGCAGAGGCTATAAAACAATACCTTTATTCTTAAAATTACACAGCAATTCATCAGAAGATTTGAAACATCTCGGACTGGTTTATTACAAGAATAATTGGTTTTTGAAAACTATTTAATTGAGTTATAGCAGATCAATGGCCCCTTTTGGAAGGACATATGTTAGGATGTTGGGGTCAGAAACTTGAGCAAAAATTAAGATCAATATGGTGAAGGAGTTAAGTGTTGTTAAATTAGACTGGACAGACAATAGGATTTAGAGGGAAGTTTGGCCCCAAAAAAAGATATCAATCAGTCTGATCTCCTAAAGGTATAAGGGAGGACATTGTTTGACTCTGCTCTAAAGGGGTTTAAACCAGATAGCCTCGCAAACCCCTGCTAATGGTTACTATGGTTGAAGAATATTTGGATCATGTTATTTGTTTAAACTCTAACCGCTCTACAACCTTTAACCTTATTTCATCTGAGCCCCCACCAGAAGAAGAAAAATCTGGAACATTAGTGTTTAATTATATAACCCTTGGACTTGGTCAATGCTAAAATCTAGGAAACAGCAGCATTTTGAACAGGTAGAATGGAATCCCCAAGGCATGCTTACAATAGGTTGTGACAAAAAAAGGGACCAAACCAACTTACTATAGCAGTAGATTTATACATTTTGCCGCAGTTTTGTGACAATGAACAGTGGTATGCAATGGAAAAGCTACCTAGGGAAAAAAAGCATGGTTTGAGCATGGGTAAAAATAGCGTCAACCAGGGTTGGACCATGGTCAAACCATGGTGAGCCAGTTTTTTGAAAAATGGCACGCCACAGCAAACCCATGTCAAAACATTCCAGAAGTGACAATGGTCAACCAGGGCAAACATAGAGTTTTGACCATGGGTGACCATGGTCACTTTGGGATGTTTTTGACCATGGTGACTGTGGCGTAGCCATTTTTTTCACAAAACATTGGTTAACCATGGTTCACCCATGGTCAATATGATCATGTTTGAACCCATGGTTGACCATGGTCAACAATTGTCATGATCAACCATGGATGACAATGGTGACCAATTTTTCAAAAACATGTTAACCCCCCCCCCCAAAAAAAAACCACCTCCCTTGGTGTGACACATTTATACATCAGTATAGTTCCTATCTTAACGTTTAGGTACATTATTTGGATAGTGACAGAAAATCAACTTAACCTGAATGGGATTTGTGAACCGGGGACTTTGTATTACAAGAACTGATGACTACCAAATGAGCTAACCTATCTTGCTAAAGAACAAGAGCCAAAATTATAATATACATTGTAAACAAAGTTTCAACAGTGCTAAAACACACTAAAATAAAGACTCAAAGACTACAGAAAAAATGGCGACCTAGTCCACAGAGCTTCAGGGGAAAACCTCCGGGAATCCCGGCATCGCAAGTGAAAACAATTTACTGAATAAACCATGGTCAAATGAGGTGATAAACAGTTGACCATGGTAGAAGGACCATGGCCACAAGGTGATTACCATGGCTGACAATGCTCAGCCATGCTAATGCATGGTTGACCACGGTATACCATGGGGACCAGGTAACCACGGATGACCATGGTCAGCCACCAGGGCTGATCATCGCTGCCCATAGTCAACCATGGTCCCGGCCAGGTCTTGACCATGGTTGACCAAAAGGAATTGTGTGGCACATATCTATGCATACATCATCAGTGCATGTGGGAGTAGAATGGTCAAGATTGACTTTGGCCGAGGAACCCAAAACCAAGTAATGCATAAAATTTTAATACCATTCCATACCGCTGTTAATTGTGGCACAATCAACCCATGGCTGTTCTTAGTTCTTGGTTCAAGAGATGAAATAGTCTGGACAGGTAATTATTATCATTCCTCCATGGACTCCAAAATTACCTAAAGCTCTGCATGATTTGCTATTTTTTTCTCAAAATTCTTGGGCCATAGGACACTTGTAGTGGACCTGGTCATACTGTAATTTCCCTAATGCAGTGACCATCGTCAGAAACCACAGCCACACGTGTCCGTCAACCATGGCTAGACAATAACCAGATTCCTAATTTAGTGAACATGGTCAGATATGGGCTACTTGAAGTGACCATGGTCAACCATGGGCACGACATGGGCGACTTGTTCAACATGATCAGACTTGAAGTTTTAGGGTGGTACGTGGACCTGGCATTCACACATGGAAGGACCCCTGTGAAACCATGGTTCAATGAGGTAATAAAACATGGTTGACCATGGTTAATTGAAGTGACCATGGTCAACCATGGCCACAAGGTGAGACCATAGCGGACCAATGCCTCAGCCATGCTAAAGCATGGTGACCATGGTATACTTGAAGTTACCATGGTCAACCATTGTTCAAGTTAGGTTTGATTGACCATGGCTGGCCATGTTCAGCCATGCTAAATCACGGGCGACCACCATGGTTTGTATAACCATGGGACATGTAACACGGTTGACCATGGTCACGGCACCATGGCCTGCTAATCGCTGACCATAGTCCGCATGGTGACATTTTGCCTAGGATGGCACAGACAATCAGTTTACTAAATGTAGCGACTGGTTCGCAGGGCTATTGAAGTGACCATGGTCAACCATGGTCAGTCATGGGACTTCCTTGTTCAACCATGATCAGCCATGTCTTGACCATAGTCAAACCATGTCAATGTCAGGTGATGACTATGGCTGACAATGTTCAGCCATGCTAAAGCACGGTCGACCATGTTATACCATGGGGACCATGGTAACCATGGTGACCATGGTCAAGCCACCATGGCTGATCATCGCTTGACCATCGTCAACCATGGTTCAGCCATGTTTGACCATGGTGAACCATGGTTGACCATGCTAGCACGGTTTGACATTTCGCCTAGGTAAGAAGTACTTAAGGTGAGAGAACCAATCGACAACCTTGTCCTACCAATTTACTCCCATCAAAATTTTTGAGATTTTTGGTATCAGAAGAAAGTTGATAATTTTTCTACACTCCAGTAAAAAAAAATATGAGGCCAAGATTTGATGTTTTGAACAAAAACTTCTCCAAATGTTGTCAATTTTTTTTACATTGAATAAGCTTGGCTGATAAAGATAATAAAAAGTTTCAAATATGCAAGTTGGGTTAATTTGGCCCAAAAACTGTATCTTGGTATATCTATGGGGCCCTGTCTTTAGCAGAAATTGGTATAGAATGTGGATCCTACTTCCAGGGATCTCAGAGGGCACGTCCCCGACTCACCAAACTGAGACCCCCCAAATGGGGTGATGACAGTTGGGCCTAATTTCCCCAAAACAAAAGGATAAGAAAATTTAAAACAGAAAAACAAGATCCAATGTAATGAGAAGGCAAGCTGCTTTCAAACGAGTGAAGTGATCACAGTATGATGTTTCAGTGTTTTAATATTTTTGTCTCTGCTCCACAACTCTTTAAGCCCCAAGTTTCCTATAATCATTGGGTGACGTCGTACTGGAAATCAAGAGCATTAATGAGCTAATGAGCATTTAGTACTTTACAATATGACATGTGTTTCTGATTTTATTCATATAATAAGCTGGGTTTTGAGTAATGGTGTGTCAGGATTTTGTGACACACAGAATTTAGTACATTGATGTACCTTGGCTATAATTAAAAATGCAAAACAGGGCGTAGCACATTTTGATTAGTGAAAAAGACAGGGTAACTTAAGGTTGGCTGTTTTAGGTTTATCTCGTTCCGTAACCTGACATATGGAGCAGATTGTCAATTTCAATGGCTATACATTCTGCACTGGTGCAGTGCCTACTGCGATGTGATTAAAGGGGAATTTTGTGATCCACAACCTATACACCCAACTTACCTAAAAAAAGTTTAGATTTTTATGTTTTTAGTTTTTTTCTTTTTTTTACTTTATACATGTACCTATTTATGATATGCGGAATGTTGATCGTATCGTAAGAACTCACAATTTTGTATTTTCTGTCTGTAAACAAACAGAAGTTACACCAACAGTGGCTTTATGACCTTGGGAACACACATAACACAAAACTGCAGGATTGGAATCAACTCAAATTTGTGAATAAGCTTTTCTCAAGGATGTCTATTGAAAAAGGAATAAAAACAGAAGATGCTGGAACACAAATGCATCTATTATCGTATCAGAGACGGGGTGGGGGGGCCTATAACAGTGGCGCGCAGGTTTTTATGCCTTATGCCTAAATACAACTATGAAAGATGTTCACCAAAGATGCGGGTAAAATTAAAGAAAGGTAATAATCATAAATGAAGTAAAGGTTAGATGTGGCAGTTGTGTGGTAAATCAGGTATAATTCTGCATATGTGACCTGAAAGCTGAGCACTTACATGGCACAAGGCATGAATTGAGATTGGGTGTCTTCCTAGGATGAAATGGTTTTCATCCTTGAGTTAGTGTTCAATAATAGTCAGGTATGCCACACAAAATGGTTTTGGTTACGATTTTTTATGATCTTCTTCTGATCACTTCCAATATATTAGCCAATCTGTGCCTGCAAAATTTACCTTGTTGAATTAATCTATGGAGAATCTCGAACCAAATAATAGTCAGTTAGTGCCACAGGGTCATGTGCGTTGTGCAAAAAATAGCCTTTCTGGACGTTGGGTGAAAGGATGCCATTCCAACCGTGATGAATTGTACAAGTGATTATTCTTTCAAAAACATTTGCTGCCTTTTAATGTGTATTTTGTTTAAAGGCATGGTGTGAATTTCTAGAGAAACATAGAACAAACACAAAATTCTCAGATTTGTCTGTCTGAAATGAAGAATGTAATGTAACAAATGAAAAAGAGAAAATCAAAATTGCTTTGTTACAATCCCCCACTGAAACCATTAACTTATGAATGCTTTGAGGTAGTTGCCACACACTTCCTAATAAAACAAAACTTTGAACAAATAACTTTATCATTGCCAAGTTACCACACACCCTTACAAGGGCGGACTCAGAGATTTTGAAATCTAATTTTGTTTGTGTAGTAATTAAAAATAGTTCAACTAGACTAAGGATTAGTCACTAAAATGTTAATTCCAAAGTTAGGATGAATTGGATTTTTCGTTTCTATGTAGGTACACATTTATGTACAGTATAAACTGCCATAAGATCCGTGTATACAAATTTCGCATCCGGAATTTTATAACAAGTTGTGATTTATATATGAAGGACTTCGATTTGAGCCTAGTTATTTCACACAGTGATTATTATATGGACAAGCATTATGTTATGCAAAAAACATGATTTGTTTGAACATTGAGGGCGCCCTATTCGGGAAAAGCTCTGAGTCAGCCCTTAAAGGTGCGACAGAGATTTCAAGTCACCATATTTTCGTGAGATGTAGTGATTTCATACAGATCGACGCACAATGACCACTACTTTTAATTGGTTAAGAAATAACTTAAAATGAAAAAACAAAAGGTGATTTGTATTGCTTATATTTCAATAGAAACATAGGCTGAATTTCGTATTTGCTCATATACGAATTAGAAATTCACAATTTTGTACCAAAAAGAAACAGTTTCAGCTAATACCTTACCGATGGGGATATATGATAGAAAGCCTTACAACAGTGCCAAAATCAGGATTTCAAGTTTTTCGGGACCACCTGTTATTTGAAATCTCTAGTGGCCTCTTAAGTATGTCTTGTGAGGGGTCGTACATAATCTTATATTAGAGCCAAGTGTTTCATTATTCGGTTAGATGAACATCCAGAACCCCAGTTATTCAGGTGATGTAAATATTATTGATTAGTGTGGCATGTTCTATGTAATTGTATTTAGGCTAAGTATTATTATTTGGAAAGATAAGAAGCCCACAGCAAAACACTATTATCAGATGTCAGGACCTCTTGGGGTGTTCATTTTAAAAGGTAGGTAGGGGTTATGGGGCAAAAAAGTGACCCATCATGGATTGTTCTAACAAATTGATCCAGAATGTATCAGTTGGTAGTGCCCGCAATGTGATATTTTGTGAGTTGATGCCTACTGTGGCTCATGTGGACTGATAGATGTGCCAGTATTTACTCGATCAAGGTAATGGGCAAGATGGTTGGTTGTATGGCTTTATGTGAGTGACTAGGGTACTGATCCATAGTTCTGCATTCTGAAAAATTTTGGAATATTTGTGGTGAGATTTGGGCCCAATGACTAGTCAAGACAAAATGGTCTTCGAGTATAAGTAGGTGATGCTAGCCATTTTTAAATTCCTCTTTTTTCTTCTTCTTTGTTCTTCATCTTGTTCTCCTTTGTATTTTTTTTTACTAATCAATTCTCCTTCAAGGCAATGTTGCTTTTCTTGGGTGCAACCAGTGTATTCCTATCTGTGTTAGATATGTATGGTTAAGGGGTTTGAAGTGTTAGTGATCTACTCGATAACTTTTCTAGAATTCACATATATGGTATTTACACAGTGTGATAAGAACTGAAATAAAAAATGGGGGTCACCGACTTTGTTTTGGAGCTATAGCCAAAACAAAAAAGGTATGTTGTCCCTTTCTAAACCACGCAGGTCTATGGGAAAGTCAAAATTTTGTGTTTAGATTGCCTACAAAATAAAAAATTTCTGATAACATTGTGTCATTTCTAAAGATGTTGAGGTCCCGATGTCGTTCTTCAAAAATTGAAAAATAATAAAAAAATGAGGGTCACGACTTACTTTTTCAAGTACACGCCGAAAACACTGAAATGGACACTTTTTTTCAAATAATTGGCGTCTGTTGGGCGGCAAGAAAAATCCGCGCCACATCGGCATGCAGCAAAGCAGGAACGCATGCGTAGAGATGCGCGATTTTAATAAACGCAAACAAAGCACAGTTATTCGCGGTATCTGCGCATATTTACCTTCGCAGCTCAAAAACGAAAAATTCTTCCATTGTACGATGATGGGCTCTAAACAGAATGCTGAAGGTGCAAAGCGCTTGCGCTATAAACAATTCACGTCAAACCCATTAAGTATATAGCATAAATATAGCCATATGTATAAATCCATTTGGATATCTTTCATTCATATGAAAAGTCCATATTTAAATCTCAACCAAACTTGGTGCAATAATTGGGTTAGCGAAAACTCAAGGTCAATTGTCATCAAAACTGTCAAAGGGATGATTAAAGGGATGATCGTGCAAGTGCTGATTAAAGAGGTTTTCTGAAACTTTTTTAAATTGCAGTAATTTTACCAATTGTTTATCTCAAAATCATATAAAATTTGTTTTTTATTTTTTTTTTTTAAAAAATTTTTGTTTGTAGTATTTATTTGATATGACCCCAAGGTTGGTAAAGGATCAAATTGAACAGTTCACAGCTGTGTTGAACGTCATTTATTATGACAAACCAAAATAAAACAAAAAATTTCGCCGGCGACACAGTTTGACCAACTGATTTGGAATATTTAGTCCACTAAACTACATTTTTTGTAAATTTACGAAATTTCATTGGGCCAAATGATTTTCTTAAAAATCTAGTTTTTCCACGTCTTGCTCTGAGGAATGGGCGCTATAACATTCAAATCAGACCTTTGTAGGCTATGTGGCAAGATTCTCGTTGTTTCTTCTCTTTTTGCACTATGGATTTATCTGATTTTGCAGAGATGATAGCTCGCATGTCCCTACTTATATTCAGTTGTCAAAATTGTGTCGCCACCGCTTAAAATGTTCTAAAAACAAAAAGAGACAATTTGGTATGGGGTTCAAAAAGCTGTGAGTTTGGTTCTCATGTTTTTTTTTTGAAATATGGAAAACTGGTCCCTGTTCCATCCAAACCTGAGCAACCCCATGAGAAGCAAACTTTATCAGATGCTATAACACTCTTTACATGTAGTTTTGAGCAACAAGGGATTCTTTTTATCAAAAGAAAACATCCAGAAGCAACAGCTATATCAGATGTTTTCAAATCATTCAGTTGGTTACTCGCTCTGCCAAACACAATTTTCTTGAGAGCTGGGTATTTTCCTTTTCATCAAAGAGCAAACCCTTAACAGGAGCAAATCTATCAAATGTCATAATATTATTGTGCACTGTTGAGTAAAACCTTATTAAGGCTAACTATCTTCTTAGTTCATCAAATTGAAATAAACCAAGAGAATAAACTACATCAGACATCTTCAACTCATTGATCTAGTCGGCTCTCGTGCCGTAGTAATCGTATTACAACAACTGTTTTGTAAATCACCAAGATCAAGCACCCAATAGCAGCTACTTTTATCAGATGTTACCTAATAACACATATCATTGAATTGCATGTGCACATGATGTCTCGTATACAGAGAGCTTTATCAACTGTTCTCATATCATTCAGTTGGTTAATGTGCCACATATCTCTCATTAAATCAAAGTTTTTTATTAGTCAACAAGATCAAACACACAAAAGCAACAACTACACAGTAGCGTACCGAGGCAGTCAATCCAGAGGGGGCAAAATTTCCAAGTCATCCCACCAGAGGGGGCAAAATGTGTATGTCGTCCCGGTGAATTGCTCCAATTAACTCTGAAATTGACGAAATGCACGGGTAGCGTGCGAAAATTGCAACATTTTAATTAATTTTGCTCAAATTTGAGCTGAAATTGGTCAAAATTGCCCGAAAAAGAGGATGCATAATTTTGGTCCATATCGTCCGCTTTTTTGAGCCAGAGGGGCAACTTGTCCCCCCTTTCCCCCCCTCCAGTCGGTACGCCACTGCAACTATATTTCAGAAGTTACCATATATCTTACATTGCTAAGATTCATTCCTGAAATATAGAATCTTATTATTTGAGCTAAGGATTTCCTGAGAATTAATAAAACCACGCCATCCAGGCAAGACCTTTATCAGGCACAATATTCAGTTGTTGGCCCAGTGCCAAAGAAATCTCATAAATCTGTGTGCAACAGTCATGTATGCACTAAAGTAATTCCACCTAGTTTTGTGTGTATTACACATCTTATCCCATCCTCTATTAACACCCATTATTGATGATTAAGGGGGTCAGGTTCATCTTTTTGTGAATTTATCACCTATAATCATTGTTATATGAAAAGTTTGTAGATTGTTGAGGGATTTCTTTTTTATTTTAATTAAATGGTTATATTAGCTGGCCTTGATTTAAGTGGGTAGAAATATTGCAAAAAGGACAGGTTTTTATTGACTATAAAGACGGGGCCATGGTGATGTAGTTTTAATGCGTAAGGATTTAAATTATTGAAAATAACAAGAAGATGATTACAATATGGTACCTCATTTTCTGAACATAGAAGTATCTCTCTCATTATTCTAATAATAACAAGTTCTGGTAATAATTCAAAGATGTATTGATGTTATGTTTACTTGGTGAGATTTTATGTCAGATAAGAATTAGCTTCCTTTGTAGTAGGTGAAGTTTTGTAGGGTTGAGTTGTTATTCAAAGTTTAATTTTGTGAGCAATTGCCCACATTTACATATTTGGTTTTAAAACAAACAAAATTGTTTGTGATACTTTACATTTACAATATGTGATGTGGATCTGGGAAAACCCGCCACATATTGCACATCCAGTTTTTGAAAAAAAAAGTAAAGGAAAATAGCTTAAATCTGTATATTGTACGTACTTTTTTTGTCAGATTGTAGGCTTAACTTTTGACGTGTGTATCAAAGAAGAAAGAAGTAAACAGTTATGGAAACTGATATTTCAACTCTGCAGTGATAGTAAAAACTCAAAATATTAAAATTTCCACCTATTGTGGCGGGTTTTCCGATGCATCACATATATTAATGTGTTTTGTTTTTTGTTTGGCATCGGTTGTGCAATTTGGGCATCTATTATGTAAGTCATATAAGAGGTTAATCGCCATGTATTTTCTTGGTGAACGGCAAAGACTCACAACAATTCTAGGTGGAAGGTGAACAGGCATGTTCTTAAAGGATAGCATGTGTTTCAGGCATAGATTCAGTGTAGTTAGTAACAACCTCTGGTAAATGTCCCTGAATAAAGAAAAACAAATTTCATTAAGCGAAGTCGTTAAGGGGGGCAATCAGAAAACAGCTGCATTAATCTTTGAAACAATGGTGATTGATTATATGATGAGTGTGACATGGTTTAACCCACGGGGGCACTACCTGTCATCTAGTAACAAAATACTATTTTCATGGTCACTTGGAAGGGAATTTATTCGTAATGAGCAACTCAGAGATACTGTAGAATGGTGGTAGGCTTACACAGAATTATAGGTAACACTATTGCATCTGGCATGGTGTTTGACAGATTTAGAAGAGCATGTGGTCATCAACCGCAATACCATTGCCTGTGTGTTTTATAGGACATGTTCAAAGATAGTGATTGACAGGTGCTAGGTGGATTAATCCTCAGCTGGGTGTAGCACGTCTAGTTAGCAACTCGCATACCAGGATACCATTGCTTTTGTTGTTGTTCAATAGGACAAGTTCAAAGATATTGATTGACAGGTGCTAGGTGGATAATACCTCAGCTGTATGTAGCCGTCATAGTCAGCAACTTACATACCAGGCATACCATTGCCTTTGTGGTTGTCAATAGACAAGATTCAAAGATATGATTCGTACAGGTGCAAGTGGATTAACACGCAGTGTATAGTGCAGTCATAGTCGCAACTCACAGACAAGGCATACCATTGCTTTTGTTGTTTTATAGACAGGTTCAAAGATATTATTTGACAGGCTAGGTGGATAAAACATCCGCTGTTATGTAGCAGTAATAGTCAGCAACTCACATAAAGGGCATACCATTGCTTTTGTTGTTTTTTAATTTCTTGTTTTTTTGTATATTAATGATATTGGTCTGACAGGTGGATTAATTACCTCAGCTGTATGTAGCAGATAGTCAGAAATCACATACAGGCATACCATGCTTGTTGTTTTTTAATAGACAGGTTCAAAGAAATGAGCTGACAGGTGTCAGATGGATTAACACATCACTATATGTAGCAGTCATAGTCAGCAAACGCACCATGACCCGGGCATACCATTGCTTTTATTAGTGTTAGAGAATGTTTTAAAGAAAATTGATATGACACATGCTAGGTGGATTTATACATCAACTGTATGGTAGCAGCATAGTCATCAACTTCAACTTACCACGCATAACATTCGTTGTTGTTTTGTCGACATGTTCAAGAGATTTGATGAAGGGGTGGTAGGTGGATAAACACCTCAGCTGTATGTAGCAGATAGTCAGCAACTCAATACCCGGCATACCAGGCATAACATTGCTTTGTTGTTTTCTATAGACAGGTTCAAAGATAATGATTGACACCTCAGCGGTATGTAGCAGTCATAGTCAACAACTCACATACCAAGCATACAATTTGATTTGTTGGTTTCTGACATGTTTAAAGATGTATGATCTGACGGGCTAGGTGGATCCTCAGCTGTATGTAGCCGTCATAGTCAGCAACTCACTACCAGGCATACCCTTGCTTTTGTTTTGAGACTGTTTAAAGATGATGATTGACAGGTGCTAGGTGGATCCTCAGCTGTATGTAGCAGTCATAGTCAGCAATCAATACCAGGGCAATACATTGCTTTTGTTGTTTTAATAGACAAGTTCAAGATATTGATTGACAGGTGAGGTGGAGTAAAATCAGCTGTTATAGTAAACAGTCATAGTCAGCAAACTTACATACCAGGCATACCATTGCCTTTGTGGTTTCAAAGGACAAGTTCAAAGGATATGATTGACAGGTGCAAGGTGGATTAACCCCTCAGCCGTATGTAAGCAGTCATAGTCAGCACTCACATCCATGCATACCATTGTTTTGTGTTTTATAACATGTTCAAAGATATTGATTGACAGGTGCTAGGGGTTAACACCTCCGCTGTATGTAGCAGTATAGTCAGCAACTCAAATACAGGAATACCATTGCTTTTGTTGTTTTTTATAGACATGTGTTTCAAGAATTGATGACAGGTGCAAGGTGATTAATACCTCAGCGTATGTAGCAGTCAGAGTCCATAAACTCACATACCAGGCATACAATTGCTTTGTTGTTTTTAAATAGACAGGTTCAAAGATAAATGATTGACAGGGGTGTCGATGGATTAACACCTAAACTCATGTAGCAGTCCTGTCAGCAAACTCAAAACAAACATACGGGCCATTGCCATTGCTTTTATTGTTTTCTATAGACATGTTTAAAGAAAATTGATATGACACATGATAGGTGGATTAATACCTCTCAAACTGGATGTAGCAGTCATAGTCATCAACTCACATACCAGGATACCATTTGCTTTGGTGTTTTTATAGGACATGTTCAAAGATATTGATGACAGGTGCTAGGTGGTAACACCTAAGCGTATGTAGCAATCATAGTCAGCAACTCACATACCAGGCACATACATTTGCTTGTTGTTTTATAGACATGTTCAAAGATATTGATTGACAGGTGCAAAGGTGTGCAAGTGGATTATACATTAAGCAGTATGTATCAGTGCATAGTCAGAACTCACATACCAGGCTTACCATTGCTTTTGTTGTTTTTAAAACAAAAAAAAAAAAATAGACAGGTTCCAAGGTAATGATCTGAATGGTGTCAGTGAATTAACACTCAAACTATCTGTAGCAGTCATAGTAAGCAAATCACATAACGGGCAGACCATTGCTTTTATTGTTTTCTATAGATCATTCATGGGTTTAAAGAAAATTGATATGACAATGCTAGGCCGGGATTAATTACCTCAGCTGTATGTAGCAGTATAGTCAGCAACTAACATACCAGGCATACCATGTTTTGTTGTTTTATAGACATGTTAAAGATATTGATTGACAGGTGCAAGGTGGATTAATACCGGGCTGTATGTAGCAGTCATAGTCATCAACTCACATACCAGGCATTTACATTGCTTGTTGTTTTAGACATGTTCAAGTATGATTGAACATGTGCTTAGGTGGATACACCTCAAACTTATTGTAGCAGGCATAGTCAGCAACTCAATACAGGCATACCCTAATGACATTGCTTTGTTGTTTCTATAGACAAATTCAACAGATAATGATTGGACCACCTCAGCTGTATGTAGCAGTCATAGTCAACACCAACATACTAGGCATACCATTGCTTGTTGTTTTCTGTAGGACATGTTTAGAGGGGGTGGGGGGGGTTTTTGATTGACAGGTGCTAGGTGGATTCCTCAGCTGTAGTAGCAGTCATAGTCAACAATTCACATACCAGGCACCATTGTTTGTTTGTTTTCTGTAGACATGTTTAAGACATTGATCTACAGGTGATAGGGGGATTAATCCTCGCTGTATGTAGCAGTCATTAGTCAACACCTTTCACATACCAGGCATACCATTGCTGTTGTTTTTCCTGTAGACATGTTTAAAGATATTGATCTGCACAGTGGATAAACACCTCAACGCATGTATCAGGCTTGAGCAGAAATCCTTGCAGTAAATTATCTTTTGTTTGGTTATACCAGGTTACATCTTGCAATGAGTTATGCGGTAACAAGGTGGTTATACCATTAGAAGGGTAAGGAGTAACGTTTGATGCTGAAAAGATCTGGAATTGCAACTCATCACTGAGAAAATTGGAAGTAATTTTGCCTATACTAAAAAATTGCCAAATGGTTGGAGATTTAGCAAAGTTTGAAAGAATTGATGCTTTAAATAGTGCTAGATATTGGCAAAGGACATTAACTCTTTACCATATGACTCAATATACTTCTTAAACTTCGAAGTACAAAGTAAATTAATTGATACGCTGCGCAGCATTTCATGCCTTACTACAAAACACGCTCATACACTGTTAGGCAAAACTGGGACAAACATAATGAAAGGAGATGACCCAATTTATGTAAAGTAAGATGGGCCTTCATCTCAACCCTATCTGTCAAATTTTGCGGACATTTCAATTTGTTTTGAGTAGAAAAACATATTCTTGATGCATTACTTTGTTGTTTTGTTTCTTTTTTCATTGAGGTCAGAAGTATGGTTTATCTCTTTAAAACCTAATAAATTGTCTCATATGTGATGCCAAAAAGGGGAATAGTGTTCTTACCACATGCAATCTTCCAAAAACAATTTTGTACCAGTTGTGTCACATGAGTGATAGTGATAAAAAGTACTCAAATGAACAGAATTTTGTCCCCCAATCTTAAATTAACTACTTTTGTCAATATAAACTCATTCAACAATTATTCGTGCAAAAATTGTATATTGGAAGAAATGCCATTGTGGGAGGGAAGGAAGAAAAAGATACAATCCTCGTAGTAATACAGTGACCTGATATGAAAAATGATAATAAAATTTTTAAAGGTTGAACGAAAGATTTCACCGTAGTCAGGTGTCCTAAAAAAAATCAAAAGTATTGATTGTTGCCTGATGCAAAGCTTTCTTAAAAAATATCCCTATTGACAGGATTAAGCTGAGGAAAAATTATTTGGTACAAAAATGGTTAAATGCTCATTTCGTATAGGAGCAAATATGAAATTCAGCCTATGTTTTCTAGTGGAATATAAGCAACTCACAATCGCCCCCCCCTTTTCTCGCTCTTTAAACCTTCTGTAGCAAAATTAACCAAGGTAAGAAATCTATTGCGTGTCTAATCCTATGAAATTACTATTATGACAAAATATGTGGGTGCTTCGAAATCTCTTGTTGCCCACCTTAATTGAATTGAATTACCAATGCATAACCTGTAAATGAAAATAACTAGTTTTTACCTTATGGATAATTTATTTTTTAAGGTTCAACAACTTCCATGATTCAATTAAGCATTTTATTTGGACTAATAGGTCCATACAGATTTCCCCCGGCAGCAGAGGCCTTTTTTGAAGATCAGGAATTTCTTTGATTGGGTTGGGACTGCTTCCGTCAGCCGAATCGGGGACAAGAAGCAATATCCAATCCTTACAACCTTGGTCTCATGCGATACGTGGTCAGTGTCAATTTCCTCACTAATGTGACGGCACTTTTTTAATGCCTGAACTTACTACATTTCGTAAAGGTTTCTAACAAGAGTTAAAGGCTGACTCTGAGATTTCCAGGATCGCGGCCCTCAGTTTTAACAAAATTGCGGTTTTTGTTAACTGTAAATAACAATTGTCAACATACTAATTACTGTAATAGTTACCAGAAATAGAAATAGCTAAGCTTCAAAGTCATTGTTCGTCATACAGCAAATCTTTAAACAAAACAATATTTTAAATGTTTGCACCAAATTCAACCCTTTTGATGTGAGAGCTAAAAAATAGAATTTTTAATCCCATTAGAGTACTGCTTAAAATCAAATATTGGTCAACCAAAATGATGGCATTTTGTTCACAACATATAACCAAACATCCTTTAGCCATACGATTTCACAGGGAAATGAGGAACAGTAGCTTTTCTTCGATACCAAACATTTTAACACTTTGGGTAAAATCTGGGGGTTTTTCTTTGGAGATGAGGCGATAGTGATCGGCCATGGTCCTTTTTAAAACTCTGGCTCCAGAATGTCAATAATCACATCTTGTGGTTTCTATATATCATATAAAGGTTTTACAACATCAAAGATGAAAGATCAAATTGAGCAGTTAAGTATAGGGACTATCTTTTAATTTTAGTAAAAATATTCAAAATAATGCAAACAAATTACATATTTCAAATCACTGAGTCAGCCTTTGATTGCTAAAATAGGCATTTTAGCAGGCCCATAACCCATGGGGGGGGGGGGGCGATTTGAGGCAGATGCCCTCCCATCAAAAAGCCCTAAAACCCCCTAAAAATGGCTCCAAAGAGGCAACAAAAAAAAATAGTTTGCGAGGGGAGCGAAGCCAAAAAATTTAGGGGTTATTATGCTTTTTTATCAGAAAAGGTAAAATTTCTGTACAAAAAGGTCCACTTTTGCCAATCCCCCCCCCCTTGTGGAGGGGCAATTTGGGGAAAAAACGAAACCTTTTTGAAACCAAATTGCCTTTCCCCTAACAAATTCCTGGTTACGGGCCCTTGCATTTGAGTAACCATTAGAATAGAGAAATCTTACAATGTATCTGATTGGCTCAGTGAACTTAACAGATCCATTCACCTTTAGTTTTTTATCTGCATAAAATAACCACATATTTATGGCATCTTCCAAATCCAAGACTAGGAAAGTTTGCAATTGAAATAAGGGGAAATGGACCTTGGGAAAGGAAAATTACATTGGTAAATCCAGAAAAAAATGGGAAATAGCCTTTTAAAATGTAAATAAAATGTAAAAAATGGTAGCTAATGATAAGGAATAAATGAATTGCTGACAGAAGAAGTTGGAAATGAAGCTTGGCATGATCAATATACAGAGTGAATCCAAAACAATGTGCAGAAATAACACCAAAATTTAACCCTGACCTGGTTACTCACGTGACAATGTTGATGTTTCATGATCCGTGCATATTTTACGACTTTCTGTGTGAAAAATGACGTAATTTGGTGAAGAAATGAGGTTAGCATATGAAGATTTTCACAGCTGATCCAGAAAGATGTTGTCCCGCATTTGACAAAATAAGGAAACTGAACCAGCTTAACTGTATAAAGCCCATGGGAATGGGGGGGTTACAATGGGATCATCAGCCACGAATATCTTTTCATATATACCTCATTTCTTCACCAAATTCCTAATTATTTCAGCATGAAAGTCGAATAATATGGCGATCATGGAAATCTCACCTGCGTCACAGTGAGTAAATGGTTTCAGGGTCAAATTTGGGTTTTTTCATCACCAATTTTTTTTTATTCATCTGTCTAAGACAAGTTGTACCTTGACAACGTGTAAAGTCAAGTCGGTATTCCATCACAATGCAAAAACAGATGTGAATCAAAGAGTACTAAATGCTAAGGGCTATCCAATGATCCCATACACCCCCTTTGTTGAAGACACAACTGAAGTAGTGCCATGGAATATGTCCCTATGTCAGGTCCTGTAATCTGCATGGTTGTTATATGCAGTGCAGTGACACCCAGCATTGATCATGAACATGAGCATGGATAGCGAAATGAATCCAATTACTTTAATGATGGGAGGCATTATACTTCAATTCCAGTTGTCATTCCATGATAAGAAGGGGGGTTGTGGAGTTGCTTTTGGAATTGCCCATTGAACATACAATGCCAAGCTATGCACAAGGCAACACTTCAGGTTGTGTAGCATTGCAGAAAAAAAAAACAGTGTTAACTATGGCTATATGCTATTACAAAAGACAATGTTTTTTTTTTTAGAAAAAAAAAACCCTAAATTGAAGGAAGTTATGTCCAGAAACACTGAACTCAAGACTAGACTTTTTCCAATGCATTTTATTTTAATTTTCTAATGGCATTTGTTAATTGACTTTGTGCACTATGCACTACATTTAATATCTTCTGCGTGGTCAAAGGGTTACCAACACATATCCTTCTGTCAAAGATGTCAAAATGTGTATGGTCAAAACGCTATGCTTTTAAAACCCAAAAGGATGTGCGGTACCATTTCCCATCTCTGATCATTATCGAATTGGCCATATGTTTAGCCATTCCCTCGTAAGACTAGACGCCATCACATACTGATGGATTATGTTGTGTACATGAATTCAGCATATCACGACCAGCACATAATCAGAAAGGGTCAGGATTTAGATAAGCACGTAATCGAGCATGTCGATCAAGCAAGATAGCAAGCCTAGGGCTTAGAGTAGCCCTTTTTTTACGACTGCAAACATCAGCCAAGGGTCAGTGAGCAAGGAAGGTAATATTGAAGGTAATTTGTCTCTTATGCACTGTTAAACGCTTACCTGTAGGTTCTTAACGCCCCCATTTAAATCATGGATTCTGTATAGGTTATAAACACATAAGTCAGTGTATCAATATACTGCACAGATCTATCAACATTATAGATCAGATCAAAACTAACTACTGGTCAAAGTCTTTTCGCTTAGCTCAGTTATATTATTTGACAACTAGTTTTTCCCAATACATACATAGCCTTGCAATGTCCATTGGGCCCTCACATAATGACCTCATCTTATGATGACAGACTTAATTCAATAGAAAAGTTCAATGATGTCACATTGGAAACTACCTGTGTTGTAATCTTGAACTTGCACCATACTGGTGAATCCCTGTGATAGCATTTTTTTTCTAGAAATATCTGAAACGTGTAAAAATGATTGCACAGAACAAATCACCCTAAAATGCCAATTCCATTTGAGATGATTCGTATTGGTTGTATGTAGTAAAACATTATGATAGGAGAGGTTTTCCCAGTTTTAAAACATTTTAATTATATTTCATACCTCGTTAAGTTGTTTTTGGTCCCAAGAAAACCAAAATGGATTGTTTTAAAACGATTTAATCTTTGGTCAATTATATTAAACATTTGATTAATAAAATGAACCTTATTTTCATGCAATTTCGTAAAAAATCAACAACAGATTTGTGATGTACCCACATGCCTGGATTATGTATAGGACAAAACCATGCTTTTTTCGGTCACGGCGGTGCCCCATTCATGCACCACAACCTTAAAAGTTAAAACTTAAACAATAAAACAACAGCTTTTAGACAAGCAGCAAACTTCAGCATGATAAAGCGAACTGCATTATGCATTTTGGGTGGCCCCACACCCCCCCCCCGGTAAGGCCCTACTGGATGAGGTAAAAGGAAAATTAAGGTGAAGGTATGAAAGAAGAAATGAGGTTGAATTGAAAGAAAGAAAAAATAGGTGAAAAGAAGAAAGAAAGGTAGGAAAGATAGGTAGGTTATGATAAATGTTGCTGTTGTTTAAGGCCTAACTCTTAGCCCAGGGCATTACATACACCACACGAGACAAAATATAATGAGCTAAATGTGAAATTAAATGACCAAGACAAAATTACTTTGTACATTCATATGATGGGCCATGGGTGAGAGTGATGAGACCAAATTTAAATTGTGTTTTGACTAAATTTTTTTATGAAAATACAGTTAATTTTATTCATCAAATGTTTTATATAATTGCCCAAGAAAACTCATTTCAAACAAACGCACATTTCTGTTTTCTTGGGGATGAAAAACAATGTAAACGAGTATATGAAATAGTAATGAAAAATGTGTTAAACAACTGAGGAAAACTGTATTAAGTACCACAGGAACTGTGTATAACGGAAAATCAACTAGTTGTGGTTTTCTATGTGAAGGGACACGATTTGGCTTAGCTATTGCAGACTATGCAAAAAACATGAGTTTGTGTGAAAAAATTGAGGGCGCCATCTCAGGAAATCTCCGAGTCAGCCTTCATAATCTCAATAATGAACAAAACCTTATCAGATACAAATAACTAACGAGATGACGAAAAAAGGGAAAGGAGGAAAAAAAGTCAAATGACCACACCTCTAGACATGGTTCGATGGAGAATTACAACAGAAGCTTAATTGACAAGATGAACAATACTCTTGATGCACTTTAATAAATTGACCAAGTATGAGGCTTGTGTTTGTTTTCCTGTGTGTTTGTAACAATGTAGAAGCGAATCAGCCTTCATCATCAGTTGAGTATGTACGAGACTCCAGATTGTTAACAAAGCGCCACCGGGTCCGGGTAGAGTTAATCTAGCTCATCACAGACAGGAAATAAGTTTTACATGTGACATGAGTGTTGTGTAGAATATATGACAAATTTTGTGATGCTGAAATACTGATTAGTTTACCATATTTCATTTTTGACTGAAAGAGCTATATTAGGTATTGCAATTTCTGTTTAGTTGCATTATTGTACAGTCATACTTATGCCAGTGGCTTTGTATCATAGGG
>JAMKCH010011300.1:0-54072 GCA_023653785.1 Ophioderma brevispina | reverse complement strand
TTTGAACACCATTTGTGGTCATTTTGTCTTGACCGCGGATCCGTGTCCTACAAACGGTGTGGCTAATGTCAATAATGTTTGTCCAATAATGCTAATACGTGCCCTGCTTGGTTAATTATATAATTAATATTAATTTATGTCCGTTATGAAAGTTTTGTCCAATAAACATTTTGTTTCAAGGCTTTTTATCTAACAATTGTAGGTCAGTATTTTAACTGTTTGTATCAATGAAGACACGTTTTTTACGACATTTACTCCTTTCTAGCCCTGCTAGCAACGTTTCATCGGCAAGGTATCGGCAAATTCAGTTTCTTTCCCGACCACGATTCAGAACCATTTACTCAATTATATGGTCAGATTTATAAGTACGCCGATCGATCCAGTACACCATTGATGACTCGTCATAATCACTTCATGTTATTCTCAGTAAAATGGTTTAATAACAAATATTCTACTATCAGCGCATCTTGAAGATGGGGCCGGAACGCGGAAGCCAAAAATACACCACTGGAATAGTCAAAGACAAGGTTGATAACATTATCAATCGCAACTAATAAATATCCCAGACAATTTTTCCTGTTGAATTATTCAGCTCACGGCGCATTTTTACAATGTCAATGTACTATTTTTTCCCGTCCCAGGCGCATTTGCCAGGCTTTACTGCGCGCAAATTTTGCGCCGTGGCCGTTATTTTGAGGCTTGAATACCATTGCCATATTCTGTAAGATTTCTTCTATGTAGCAGTCATAATTGTATTTTTCATCCTTTGATGTAGGCAGTTTCAATATGAGAATCCGACAGTCTATGCATACCACACTAGCTTGTCTAACACATACAGAAGCGTGACTCACACACCATTCAGAGTTGATAACCATTTCTAATAATGGTACACTTCTCTAATGAGAAATGGTCGAGTTGTTGAATTTGTGAATGTGCACATAAATATCTGATTCGGCGCTTTTGGCCCATACATACTCAAGTACATCACTTGCTTGTTCAAAAATTCAAAAATGCTTGGTGCAACAATTTTTGTTTTTTTTTTTTTTTTGTTGTTAGCTGCATCCATATGACGTATTTGCCAGATATATTATTTGAGAAACAACGCCTTTGAAAATTTCATGATTTTAATCTGGCGGTATACTATTGGTTAAAACGTATTAGTCAATTAAAACCTGGTTAAAAGATTGACACTAACTACATTTTAATTTTATTCACTGCTCAGCTTATAACTCATTCATATCTGCAAAAATAGTTTTAATGAAAATTGTCACTTGTTAAAATGAACAAATAGCAATTTCCACGGCTAGGAAGTGGCACTGAAACACATTCGCAGAAATAATCACTATTTGGAACAGCAAATACTTCAAAATGCAGATGACATTCTTTGACTTGTGCTGTGTAATTTTTGATGAATACAGTGTTATTTTGATGTGGGCATTTTAAGCTTTTTTGATATGTCATGGTTAAAGCATATTAGCACATTTTTGAGAGTCGCCCCAATTTTCAAAATTTGGTATTTTTGCATGTTATGTTGGTAATTGTCGACGAAACTATACCTGCAAACGAAATGTTAAAAAATGCGTATTTATCATAAAATAAGCTATTTTGTAATTAAAATTGGGATCCCAGATTGGACTTAATGGCCCGCGCTGGAAATGCTACGTTTATGTCCGTCCATGATGAAATAGTGCCACCTCAAGAAAATAACCGTAACTTGACTTGCCTGAACCAATAAAACAACTAATGGATGAGCGTAGATATGTACATGGCGCTATTTCACATTGGAAAGCCGTTTCCAGCAGCCGTTGAATTATAATCGGGATGCCGATATTAATTATTCTAATTACAAACTCCTTCGTTTGTGACACATAGACATTTGCGAGCTTAACCATTCACAGGTATAGTTTACTAGCCCGTTACCAATGCAACCGTGTAAGAATCTCAAATTTTTGAAAAATTGAGGGCGCTCTTCAAAAAAATGTGCTAATATTGCTTTAATTTATATTTCACTAATTTAAAAATGTAACAAAATGTTTGGGAATCCATATATTGTGTAATATGTAGTGATTTTATATAGTAGAGAAATGCCTTGAAAGTGAAAACAAACTGCAATTTTGATTTGCTTAATTTCAATATTCAATATAAAACAGGCTGAATAAGCCAAATCGGCATTGTTACATCCGGTAATATTTTTAGGACTCCTGACCTTTGACTCCATCAATATTTCAGGAAAATTGCCTTTAGTAATTTTGAAAAATCATTAGATATTATTTGATATATAAAAATAGAAAACATGTTTTACTCTAATCAAAATAATTTACGGCATAATTTTTTAGTGGCTATATTGCTGCAATAGTTATAAAAACATAATTATTAAAAGCATAATCTTGATTTGTCAAAGGTCAGGAGTCCTAAAAAGTGGTAAAACCTTCCCACAATGCATCATAAATCTGTAATGCTGATTTCGCTTATTATCTTTTGCTCCAATAAACCCTCACACAGCAGTATTTGCTGAGTGTGAGGTGTATCCGGCCGCCCCTGTTTAGTGGGGACAAAACCGGATTTAAAACTTTGATTTAACTAACTAATTTAGTATTTGCTGCCATCGTAAATTAGAAATATCACATTTTTTGTACCAAGAAATCTCAGTTTATCATTTCATCCTTTCATCAATCTGTGATGCAGCCAGTGATTTGCAGTTTTGTCAATGATAATGAATACAACATGAAGAATTCTTAAACTTCTAAATTGGCCCATGGGACATTATATGCTAATTAACACTTAAGTGCCCAAGGGGGGGGTTCCATAGTACCCAACATTTGATTTTTTTGCGATGATTTCTCGGTTACGCAATCAAATTTTTCAAGGAGTTTTTTGCTAATTGTCTGATTTATGAATACGCTTCTCCTGATACAAAAAAAAATTTAATCCGCCCACGGCTTCATTAGAATAATTAGGTTGGGTCCCTAGGAACCCCCCCTTGGGCACTAACGGAAGTGAAAAAATCAAGATATTTTACTAATTATTAAAAAATTAAAGTAATTAAATCTTGGGATTTATTTGCTTAGATATATACCTTAGGAGGTAATTAATTAATAATTAATAATACTTAAATCAAATAACCTTTTATATGCTGATAGCATCAATTTTAATTTTGTCATGCCGTGATCTTAACTGTGTAAGTCTATGGGAAAAATAAGGTGATTTTGAAGTTTCTGAGAAAAATACAAGATCGTATAAATTTGGCTATATTTTCCAATGATTATTTTAAATGGTTATTCTAGAGTAGATATAATGAATTATTTTGGTTCAAAACCTTATATTGGAGTTGCTGAGGATGGAAATGTGCGAACCACTCTTTTTCGAAGAGTGACAATTTCAATTGGCCATAGGTCATAGGTCAAAGGTCGGATTTCATTTTTATTGTGGGTATGTGGTTCTTACATGACCCCCATTTATTTGTGTTAGTGTCATGATCAAACTCCCACGGGAAAGTGGTTATCTGGGTTGGGTCCCTAGGAACCCCCCCCCCCTTGGGCACTGACGGAAGTTTTTTTAGCTTGGGCACTTTTAAGTGCCCAAGCTAAAAAAACTTAAAAGTGTTAATGTGGTCGACCACATTTGGGGAGGTTTTTGTTCATAATAATAAAGGGAAACATTTTCCATGTCCTTAATTTTTACTGGGGTGATGAGAAAAATATGAACTATCTTCTGATACCAAAATCTCAATTTTGGGTCACCTACCTTAAAGGTGCATTTCGTGATCCACAGCCTCGTCCCCTCGACATACCTAAAAAAAATGTTGAGATTTTTATATAATCTGAACCGTTAGCCTTAGTAATCCACGTGTGCCCAATCTTACATGCAAATTCGGCCGCATCTGTACAAAATTCGCAATTTCGTATTTTCTGTCCGTAAACGGACAGAAATTACAGCACGGTAGCCTATGGGACCGTGGGAAACGAGTAATTGCTCATAACACAAAACCACAAGATAGGGATCAGCTCAAATTTTGAGAATAAGCTTTTCTCAAGGACAGGGCCGTACGCATGATTTATTTTGGGGGGGTGTGGGACTTTGAAAAAGTGCAACTTTTTTTCGAAAAAGTGGACCTTTTTGGTAATTAAGTGGACCTAACACCCCTAAAATGGTCTTTTTTGAACTTTCTGAACATTTTATCACAAAAAAGTGGACTTTTTTTTTTTTTTTTTTTTTCAGCTGACATGGTTTGGTCACTTGTGCAGAATGAACAACATCCGCCTACCCAAACGCATTTTTATGGAAACTGTCGCAGGCACAAACAGACAGGGAAGACCAAGGAAGAGATGGGAAGATGACATCGTTGTGGGCACCACCTTCCACAAGGCATATTTGGAAGCGCAAGATAGGAATAGATGGTCTAAATTTGTTCGAGGAGCCAACGTCCTATGGGACATGGTGCATAGATAGATAGATAGATAGTTCATATTTTTCTCATCACCCCAGTAAAAATTATCTATCTTCTGATACCAAAATCTCAATTTTGGGTCACCTACCTTAAAGGTGCATTTCATGATCCACAGCCTCGTCCCCTTGACATACCTAAAAAAAATGTTGAGATTTTTATATAATCTGAACCGTTAGCCTTAGTAATCCACGTGTGCCCAATCTTACATGCAAATTCGGCCGCATCTGTACAAAATTCGCAATTTCGTATTTTCTGTCCGTAAACGGACAGAAATTACAGCACGGTCGCCTATGGACCGTGGGAACGAGTAATTGCTCATTAACACAAAACCGCAGATAGGTATTCGCTCAAATTTTGAGAATAAGCTTTTCTCAGGACAGGGCCGTACGCAGGATTGATTTTGGGGGGTGTGGGACTTTGAAAAGTGCACCTTGTTTCGAAAAAAGTGGACCTTTTTGGTAATTAATGGACTAACACCCCCTAAAGGGCCTTTTTTTCGGACTTTCTTAACATTTTATCACAAAAAAGTGGACTTTCTTTCTTGGCAAAATTCTTCTGAATTTTTGGACCTTTAAAACAAAGATTCTGTAGCAACAACTTGGACTCTTTGTCCCCTTTTGTGGGATTTGGGGGTGCGACCGCACCCCCGCACCCCCCCTGCGTACGGCCTGCTCAAGAATATCTAGTTGCATGAATAAACAGAAGGTGCTGGAATCACTAAATTCCCTTTAATGGGCATTTCAAAGGCCCCATGTCACTGTGGAAAATACGAAAGTAAGGGCAAACTCTCTAAAACCAGCAAATCACCTGATATTGCCAAATAGATCTCGCAATTTTGTGAAACTTTGGCACTTAATGATATTTTTCAGCTTCGGTAATTTTTAAGTTATTTTCTGCTTTTCTTCTCCGTGACATGGGTACCTTTCTAGAAAAGAGAAATGTGTAAGAAGGCATTTATATGCCAACTCGCGCCACTGCCTCAGAACATTATTCTGCAGTAGATTCTACAGTTTCTTTAAGTTGGATCAGCAGTGAAACATCCTCATAAGACTGCTTAAACTTAAATGCAATGCACAACGAGGAGTAGGGTTGTTTAAACAGTCCTCGGTGGGCCCTATTTCAAATGGCTATATATGAAAACTCACATGTCAATCGAGTTCCCCTTGTTGGGATCCAGTGAATTTATACAACCTCATGCTGTGTTTCAACTGCTTAGGTCTTTCTCTACAGTCAGGTTTGAACTCGGTGGCTCAGTAAGCTAGCTTCATCATTGTTATCTATAGGTATTTGGTTAAATAACAGAAAAGAAATAAACCTCTGTGAAGGTGGATGCTCGTCAGGGAATTCCTGTGTGAGGGTGAGAACTAGTACTGGTGGGTCCTGTGTATTTGCAAATACATGCACTTGAACTAAGTAACGTGGCAAGGAGGAGATTGTTAGGATAAAAAATTTTATCTCAAATTGCGCGGATCAGTTGTAGACCACCTACCGAGAACATTTCGAAGATTTATTGGTCAGGCAAGTCCTCTAAAACCATGCAAACTCGCCTGAATATTTTCCGATATAGATCTCGCAATTTGGTGAAATCTTTGGCACTTTAAGGATTTTTTCAGCTTTGGTATATTAGTGATTTTCTTCTGCATTTTCCCCAGTGACAAGGGCCCTATTCAAAAAGAGGAAATGGGGTATAAGCATTTATATGCCAACATCTCTACTGACTGCCGTCAAACATATTCTGCATAGATTCTATATTTCCTTTAAGTGCATTAGTGCGACTCACAAAGACTGCTTCAACTTACATCACATTCACACGAGGAGTAAGGGTTTTAAGCAGTCTCTTGTGGGCCCTATTTAAAATGGCTATATAGTGAAAACTCACATGTCAAGTCGAAGTCCCTTGTGATCCAGGAAATTATACGCCTCTTTGCTGTTGTTTCAACTGCTTACGTCTTTCTCTACAGTCTGTTTGAACTCGGGTGTGCTCAGGATGCTAGCTCATCGTGTTATCTATAGGGGATTTTGTTAAATAACAGAAAGATATAAACTCTGTGAAGGTGGATTCTCGTCAGGAATCCCGTGTGAGGGTGAAGCACTAGGGCTGGTGGTGACGGTGTACTTAGGCAAACATTTTAACACATTAAAGGAGATGACCTGAATTTAGTATACATACAACGTTTTCATGTTGATAGAATAACATTACCCCAAAACCCCCCATCTCTAAACTTTTGTGCCAATTATTTCAATCCTTTTGATGTGAGAGCTAAAAAAATGTGATTTGTAAGCCTCCTATAGTACTATGTAAAATTAATCGTGGTAGAAAGAAACCAAAATGGTCCCATTTTTCTCTATTTCTAAACCAAACACCCTTTAGGCCCTAAGATTTCCACAGGGTAAATGGAAAAATCTCAGCTTGCTTCTGATACCAAAACACTAATAGCGATTGCTAATAGCAATCGAACAATGGCCCTTTTAAGAAAATCAGGTAGGGAAAAAGATAAAGTTTGATATAGGTTGGAAACCTGTGGTAGTTTCGAGAGTAAGGTGCCACGATACTTGGACACAGTCAAAACTTGAATCTATCAATTTCATTTTCACTATGTGTAAATGTGTATCTAATTTAATTGTAAGGAATGCGTGCTTCTATAAACATGCAACTTCACTTTGAGTGAATTTCAAAGGGGTTTCGCACTTTTGGATGTAGGATGGGTATATCCGCCTATAAACCCTTCATTTTCATGCTCTTTCAGCTCCAGGTGACCTGCATTTAAGACCATTTCAGTTCAAGAGCCTACTTTGCATGTCCAACCCATATTCTAATTCTACAACAATTTCTTTGATGAAACACCTAAAAAAAGCTGAAATTGAGGCTTATTTTCGAAATTTTTGGAACTTAGTTCTGGAGACCCATTCGTTAGGTCTGAAATCACTCCGGAGCTTCACTTTTTGAAATTCTGCTGGCACATACCTACCAAAATAAAGTTAGACCCCCCGGGGTAATTTGAATAAGCCATCACTGAATCAAATTTTTTTGCTGTGCAAAGGTACAAATGAATCATGTAATTGATTTCACCTTTATCAACCATAATATGTAACTTGCAACCGTGCACTTCTGGCTTATTGCCAATCAATTTTCTGAATACAGATTCAGAAATCGTTTTTCAGTAAACACCTACTACTCAAATTCATTTATGCTCATCATCAGTTTTAGTTCAGAAAAAATATTGAATTCAATTTAAAAGGATAAGAAGCAATAATGAGAGAAAATTAATAAATGTACTTTATGGCTTGTAAATCAGGGATAAGTGCATACAATTCCATTAAACTACTTAAGTGTGGGAAAACACCAAGATGTAAAATACTAAATTAATACAGAAATTTGTCATACCATCTCCTGCAATTTGACATGCAGTGAAGGCATCTCAAAAAGTACGCTATGTGGTACACCATCGTCAATAATGTTTTGGTGTTTGAGGTCCATTGTACAGGTCATGGTGCACAATATTTAGAGAATAAAGGTAATGATTTTGGGAACCGTTACTCTTTGCTACGATTGTACCCCAGGGATACCATTATTTTTAAGTGGAAGAACGAGGCCTGAGGCCAAGTTCTTCCACGCAAACTTAATGGTGCGCCCGGGTCAAATCGTCGTAAAGAGGCTACCGGTTCCCAAAATCATACCTTTATTCTCATTCTTAAACATGCTTTTATCATTTAAGGTCATTTTTAACCCAATTTGCGATGCTTTACGGCTTAAATGCAACAAGAAAGGACAGCCACCTCCCAGTGACAACAATCGGAACAACCTGTTGAATGCAACGATCATGCGCAACGAGACACAACATTGGCAGCCGGGCGCGAACGTAAATGCATTAAGATTAGCCACTTTCAACTACACATTTTTTTTTAAATCCTGCACTGTTATCTATAGTAGACATGAAGCAAAACATTGTGACATGGAGTTCCTGCTCTCAAGTTCAATATGTAATCTTTATACCCTTGAAAAGTGAATTAACTGTATTCAGATAAACAAAAAAAAATGTCAAGATTCTTGTTTGTATTTTAGTTGTCATACCAATAATTCACTATAGGTTTGTGAATGACTTTGATAAGGTACAATATTAGTATTACACAATACCCTAGTTGACCTGGAATAAACCACCACAACCCACCAATGCAATACTTCAGTCTATAGTCTGTTCACTATAAAATCAAACAGACTTTTAATCTCTACAAGCCAAACAGAGGGACCACAGTCATTTCATCTTTTAGTAAACTCACTTTAGCAGCTATACAGTTTAAGTGGCTATGTAGCTGCGGTTGTTTTTGTAAATATAGATGGATGATTTCCAAGGCCTTTTGAAAATATGTTGTTGCTGTATAATAATGTTGTGGTTGTTGTAGAATGTAGATTAATAAATATAGCAACAAACATTAAGATACTGTGGGTCGTACTTTGGATCAGGTGCATATCCAGGGGTGGGGTTTTAAGTCCTGAGTATAGACGTCGGAACCAGGACGTACATGGCATATGGGTAGGTCCCAATAGATGGCACGGCCTCCAAAGATGTGAGGTTCTATTCTTTGAAACTGCCCTGGCAAACCCCTGTTGGTGTCATATAATAAAATGTACCAAGAATATGGCAAATACATGTATATTGTTAGTGAACTCGGTGTGAGATGGCCCTTTTTGCCAATTACAGTGAGATCATGTTACTGCTCTTAATATCTAGTCAGAGGGTGTTTTGAACCAATCCCATAATGCATTGCAATGTGCACACTGTACTGTACTGAACACATGTTAGTACTTAGGAATAAAAAGTGTTCAAGAAATTTGGATGAATTCAGTATTCTGCCACCACATCCTTCAACATGCAGTTTATTCTGTTAAAGCTGCCAAATTCATAGGATGGTGGCACAATACAAAATTCTTTCCAAGAAATTTATGGACCACAAAACATTTTGTAATGGTGATAAAAATTCCTTAAGTACTAGCGCTTTGTGGGCTAAATGAGTGTAAGAGTTTTTATGCGTTAGAAATGATTTTTGTGGGATCACATGACCTTATTGATGTGAAATTTCCCCATACTGGTGCATTGTGGGATGGAATTAATATGCCCTCTGATATCCAGCATGCTATGATTTATTACGACATTTATAATAACTGTGTGTGATTGAGATGGATAATTGCCACACGTACTGTATATTTTGACAGCCTGCAATCCCGCGTTAAAGCTGTGCTCGTTACAAAGCTACCCTAGAGAGGGAAAAATAGAGAGAAAAACATGAAAATTAAGTGATAACAATTAATATTAATGTTAAAAATAGATTAACTTGCACATTTTTTTCTGCAGGCAATTAGATTTGCATTCCAAATATTCAATCAATAATTAAGTGTCAAAATTAGGTAAAAACATCTCATGCATGAACATGGCAGCCGCCTGGCAGTTGTCGGTTGTTTGAGAAAGCATTGTTCCACAATGTGCTTAAAGGCTGACTCAGAGATTTCCCGATGAGGGCGCACTCATTTTTCAAAACAAAATGAGTTTTTGCATATACAAAATGCTTGTCCATGTACTAGTCACTGTGTGAAATAACTAAGCTCAAATCGAAGTCCTTCATTTAGAAAATCACAACTTTGTTATAAATTTCCGGATCCGGAATTTTGGTTTTACACGGTATCCTATGGCACTGTTATACTGTACATAAATACTTACTGCATGAAAACGAAATATCCGATCCATCTCTAACTTTGGAATTAAGCATTTTAAGTGACTAGCTTTAGATCTAGATGACTATTTTTAATTACTAAACACAAACAATTATATTTCAAAATCTCTGAGTCAGCCTTTAACAAGTAAATATTTAATTGTCATGTACGCAAAATACTCATCACATTTTCAAGTGTATGAGATCGTTCTAAAAACTTGTCTATTTCAGTAAATTTGTTTAACATTAACTTGGATTTGACATTTATTACATAAGTATAAAGCTTATACCAAAAATCCAGTTGCAGTTGCCTGATTTGACTGTAGGTCTAATTTAAAATTTGATAAAACATTCATTAATGTTATGCTCAGGTTTTGAATAATAAAATTAGCAGTAAAATTGTTATACGGTATGACTGCAAGATTGTTTCTGGCATCTTGACAATTTTGTTGTCAATTTGGCTTATCCTAGGAGACCCAAGGTTAGGATTAGAATGGATTTGTGGATTGGAATTTAAGTTTAGGGCAAGGATTGAGATGGTATAAGCAAAAGCTAATCCTGTCAAAATGAATTTCTTGTGTGAAAATGGATCTGTCAGAGCCGCGGTGCCTTTTCGGATCAATGAAGTTATGTTGAAATTTAATATTAATGTATGTTGCACAAAAAAAAATCTTCACTTTAAAAAAAGGCTCAAGAAGATTTGATTTTACCTTAAAATGCATACCTCGCGTGGGAGATAGTTCCGCTTGAGTTGTCGATCCTCCGAGGGCTTTTCCCATATTCAATTCAAATGCGATAATGAAATCTTACCATTCCGAAGAGGTTTCTACAGGTGTTGATATCGCGTGTGCTGAGCCCAGATTATTGATATATCGATGTGATAGGCTAAAGTTCAACACCGTCTTTGAATATTTAAATATCTTGGGAAAATGTGCGTGATAGTCTGCCATTAATGAAATGTGTTTGAACAGTTATAGGGTGATATCAGATTTTTCTTTTTATTTCTTTGTTGTGATTCTGGTTATTTGTCTGTTCTTGTGCTTCTTTGTCTGTTTTTGCTTGTGCTTCTTTGTTTTTGCTTCTGCTTATTTCTCTCTCTCTCTCTCTTTCTCTTCTTTTTCTGGCTTCCTCTTTCATTTTCTCATCTTCATTCTCCTCTTTTCATCACCATTTATTTGCGTCATCTTCAAAGCTTCACATTTCATTTCAAAGTTGGGATTAAAGAAAAAAAATCTGTAAATATTGTGAGCATAAAAATATCTACAGGGCAATTAGGGCCATAGTTCTGACTGTTAAATGCATTGATAGTTTCATGAAAATTTGACTTAAAGGTCCATTTCTTGATTCCAGCATCTTCTGTTTTACCCATGGCTCACTAGATATCCATGAGAAAAGCTTATTCACAAAATTTGAGTTGATTCCGATCTTGTGTTATGAGTTATGAGCAATTGCTTGTTTCCCATGGTCCCATAGGCGACCATGCTGTACTTTCTGTTTACGGACAGAAAATACAAAATTGCAAATTTCTTTTAGATACGACTGAATTTGCACGTAAGATAAGGCAGGCATGGATTACTTAGGCTAACGGTTCAGATGATATAAAAATCTCAACATTTTTTAGGTAAGTCGAGGATACGAGGTTGTGGATCACAAAATGCCCCTTTAAAAGGTACAGGAGGATAATTTGCATGACCTACACCCTCTGTCAGACTTCATGTTACTTCCCATAGTTTTATTGTTTACTATGTTCATTATATGCCAAACCCTGAAATGAATTAACTGAAAGCAATGTCAAAAGAATGTTTTTACAACATATTATCATTGTAGTCATTTTTATTCAAAGGGGGATAACTCGATTTAAATATATATATAAAGTTTTCATCTTGTTAAAAGGGCCTTCACCCCAAAACTCCATCTGTAAAATTTTGAGCCAATATTTCAATTCGTTTTGGAGCATCAAGAAGCACATTCCATAAGCTAATGACAAAAGAGTTTCCTAAGCACCTGTGGCTTAATATTTTATTGAATTCTGAAATAACTGTCAGAAAATATCAGATTGACTTAAATGTCTGTAGAGAAGATTATCATGATAATAAATGCCATGTACTTACAGAAATTGAGAAGATATTTTTAAAAGCTGTCTACTTTAGATAGCAATTGTAATATTTACAATTCTCTGCAGAATATCAAATTTTACAACACTCTAGAAATACCTGACCTTGTCATATATAGTTTATTTATCATATACATTATGGTTTACGGGCAAAGTCATCTAGTTCACTTATGAACATTGACCTTCAGTGATATATATATGACATCCTTTTGGTATTTATGGTAATGGCTTTAGAAACTAGATTTATGCTCATACTAAACTAGTGATAAGAGCATTTCCGGAGCACCTGTAGCAGAGGAAACAGGTCAATATTGATGATACTTGTAACTTCATAGATGCAAGAAGCATATTGATGTTTTCATCGCATCCTCATTTTCTGCTGATTTATTCTCTTCTCTTGCTTCTTCTGTAAACCTTTCCTCCTCCACTTTCTTACTATCTTCATCCTCTTCAAATCATCTTTAACCACTTGACCACAGAGGGCGCAACACCCTTCAGAACTTAACACTGTGTGCGGAGGGCATAATATTTCACCCTGAAGACTTTGATGGAAATAATGCAGGCTGAGATTAACTGACCCTTGACCCTAACTTTTATTGGTCCCATTGTGGTGCTTATGACCTTGAGTGAGATGCTGCCTTAAGGTCAAAACCCCAGAAGTGACCTTTGACCTTGTGAACTGCAAGCAGAGCTTAAAATAGCTTCCGCACACCAGTGTAAAATGAAAAATTGCTATGTTAAAGGAGCAACGAGAGATTTCAAGTCATGCATATTTTCTGTGATATGTAGTGGTTTCATATCGACACGCAATAGATTCACTACCTTTTATTTGGATAGAGAAATAACTTAAAAAGAAAATAAAAGGTGATTTGTATATGTTTATATTTAATAGAAAGCTTAGGCTGAATTTCCTATTTGCTCCTAAAGAAAATTAGAAATTTCACAATTTTTGTACCTAAGAAACACCTTAAAGACACTATCAGTGATTTGAAAAATATTTGAAATTTGCAGGAATAGCTTCAAATGGAAGGATAAGTCTGTAGAATTCTCATAAGTTACCTTTTCCAACTGAAGAATTGACAGAAAAGGAAGAAAACGGCAATGTTCCAAGATACGATTCCCCATTCATTTACGTGTTGTAGCAAGTGTCCGAACGGACAGTAATGACTAAAATTTCCAATTCTGTCCTTATTAGGTTGCTTCTGGTCTTATCATTTGCAGGGTATGTTAGGATACCTGTACTTGTTACATACATGCAAAAATCTGAATTTTTGATGATTTTTTGCGATTTTCTGATTTAGCAAATCACTGATAGTGCCTTTATCCTTTCAAATGGGGATATTTTTGATAGAAAGCTTTTACACCAGTGCAAAAATCAGAATTTTCACATTTTAGGGACACCTGTTATTTGAAATCTCTCATTGCACCTTTAAAACAAGGAAAATCATAACATCTGAAATATCTGTTAATAATGTTAAGCTAATGTTAAAAAATGTTAAAAAATGTTAAATTGTTAATCTAAGCCCAGAGTCAGACACTTTCCTGGATCATCTATGACAAGCCAAATCAGACATTAGGCCAATGTTTTAAAAGCTGTCTACTGTAGAAAGCAATTACAAAATCTGTACATTTTGAAAGTTGTAACCATTTTGGTATATCTGTCTTCTTTACCAGAATATCAACTTATAAAACATTCTACAAACACTTATCTTTATTGGATTGATTAATATACATATAATTGAATAGAGGGTTAAAGCTTTTACCCCATGGTTTACTTATAATCCTTGCCCTTCATTCTCATCAAAGTCTATTTTCAATGGCCTTGGACATGAAAATTTCCTCTGCACCTGTAACACAGGTAAATGGGGAAACGGGTCAATAAATGAACATGAAAGAGATTACATATTGATCTTAAAGAGACATGAGGAGATTTCCAGAAAGAAGCGCCCCCAATTTTTGTTGAACCCCAGTTTTTTGCATATTTGGAATGCTTACCAATGTATTAGATTACACCTGAAATAAATAAGCCGAATACGCCGTCTTTATATAGTAAGATGATGATTTAGTACTTTTCTGTCGTGCACGACAGAAAGTCAAAGCATGGTGTTCTATGGGGACGATATGATAGCAGGCAAGTTCAAAACAAGATTTGCGGTTTTCTTTTGTACTTGTTTGTTCAATAAGCCTTCGAAACGTTCTCGGTAGGTGGTCTACAACCGATTCCATGAAATTTGAGAGAAATTTGTATCCTCAAAAAATCTCCTCCTGTCACTTTAACCCCCTGAGGTCTACTATCTTACTATCTTTCTTACAGTATCCGTGATTCGCTTATTTCATGGAATAGCATGATATAACCTCTGAGTAACCAATCAAAATAGATCTTCTATATATCTGTACAAACCTTGAAGCTTCTCTTACAAAGTCTCTGATTGGCCAAATACATCAAACCACCCTATTTATAACCAGTAAAATTGGGCGGTCGGCCTCAGGGGGTTAAAGGGATAAGCAGCGATAATAGGCAAGAATAAACAAATATGGAAATTTATTATATTAGCTTATAGATCATGGATAAGTGTGTATAATTCAATTAAACAACTTTAATATTTGAAAAAAAATCCCCAAATAGTTTTTTAAAATGGAATTATTGGAGAAATTTGTCATACCGTCTCTCTCAAATTGACATGCAGTGATAGCGTCTTGCACTGAACAGCTGATTGTGGTACACACCATTTCAGAATAAACAAAACCAATATCTTCAGTTTTGTTGTAACATGTTGGAACCCATAATGGAAATATTTTGAAATTTAGCAATGAAAACATCATGGATGAAATGAAAAATATGCCTAAGTTAATGTGTATCATTCAATGTCATACATAACACTTTGACATCATTATGAGTATGAAATAAAGGTTTAATCTGAAATTTATGCAGACAAATTGTAAATTGTCACATTGACGTTGGGATAATTACCTCTTTAACACAGGAAAGTGCATAATATAGTCTGCCTTCTGATAAGAATTAGCTGCTTATTTTTGCTTTTAAAAATATTTTCCCATTTTAATATAAAAATTCAACATTATTCTGTGTTTCTGGTAAAAATTATTGGAATCTTGAAAGTATCCAGTGTTTCTGAGATTCTTGGAATCATGGTCACACCAATCTTCCATAAGAGATCACACAAATTCCTGGCACAAACCTTGTGAGGAAAATGTGACTGAATTTTCTGTGAGAACCCATTATGTGTCATACCTCACTGGATAAGATATGCAGAAATGTAAAAAGCCTCCATGTAACAATTTGCTTGCACGTGTGCCAACCACTCTGACATGCATGAAATGGAAATATCTGCCCAAAAAAGATTGAAACATTCTCCGTTTTGACATCCACACGCACAGAATCCGTCATGAAAAGGTATTCCCCGAGGCGATTTTTAACGCGAAATTTTTGCCCAAAGATTTACACTTGCTAGGCGGTGGGAACCATGCATACATAATGGCTATGTATGTGTGGCAATAGTTGCATATCAAAGTAGCATATTTGCCTCGATCCATGATAGATGGGCTATGAATGATGGTAGTGTCGCCTAATGACAAGTCATGTCTGCTGAAATATACTGCTGAGCAAAAAAAGTGACCCTTCTTGCAAGGACAGCGAAACCATGATAAGTATGCTTGTTATGTGTGCAGTGGTAAACTATGAATGATGGTAGTGGCTAGTGTTATCACAGGCAAGTTGTATCAGCTACACTCAATGAGTGCCCTACCTTTCGTCCACCGGTGGACATAGACTTCTTAAACCCCAACCAATCAACAGTGAGCTGGCTCCACCATTTACAACATATTTAGCTGCTGCCTCATACGCAAGAAGAAGCTACGCTCTTAAAGATACCGTGTTAAATATAATCTTACACGGTTTGTAGTCAAAAATTTGACAGGAATATAGTCAAGTTTGACAAGATTCTAGTCATACTTAAAAGAATTTCCAGTCCAATTTAACTAGAAAACCTTGTAAGATCATATACCTAGTCAAAAGTGACGAGGTATTTTTAAGAATATAAAAGTATACATCAGAAAAATGGGTGGAATTCATAAGCAAGTGATATTATGATATAATTGCCTTAATAGGGTTTTTGCTCTTAGAGAAGACAAGGGTTTCAAATGGTTGTGCATTTTGTTGACAGCACATTTAGTGTGGGTTGGTATGTCAATGAAACAGTTCCCGTAGGATTTGGTGCTAAAGTTGATTTTCTTGCTGTTTTTCATTCAATAGGGACCAGACTGTCAGAAAATGATGGGGTGGAAATTTTCGGACTGCTGCCACCCTTCCTCAAGGGGGGAAATGTTACTACAGGGAAAAATTTAAAATCGATCAAATGTGTGTTTTAATTTACATTAAACATGTTTGTCTCCTTATAATGATTAGAAAAAGTAATAGGTTCCCGACCTTTAGTTAAAGCGCATAGCTCCATAATGGTTCAAGGTCACCGGGGTACAATTTACCCAATCTCTTTTTTGAAACTGTGAGAAGTTTTTTTGTATTGTTTCACAGGATCCAAAAATGTATTAATTTTACAGTGTGTGACATTTTGTTTGGCTAATTACATAGCACAATGTCGCAAGCGGCTACATGGTCTATGGGGGTCACCAAAAGTTTCCCTGTATGTCGGCAATGGTGAATGCAAAAGATCATTAAATCATTTTCTGTTTCAGTATGACACAAGGATCATTTGACACCACTTTCAAGCACACGAGCTTTACCCACCCACAGGGTGAGGGCCTTGAACTCATTCTGGGCTATACCGCTAACTACAGGTTTGGAAACCTATGCAATATATCTTTTTTTCTATCTCTTTATCACTATACGAACATGTTAGTGTACATTACAACACAATTTGACTCGATTTAAAATTTTGCCCTGTACTAACTTTTCCCTTCCTTCCCCCTTGAGAAAGGGGGAAACAGTATGAAAATTTGCAAACCCCATCATTTTCTTTTCTGACAGTTTAGGTCCTATTGAAACCCAAACGGCAAACGCAACACAACAATCAATTGGTGGGGTAGAGCATGAAAATCCCGTAGCTGGGGGAAGGCGGCACACCAACCCACACTATAAGGGTTTTAACTTAAAGAATAACTTAAAAACAAAAAAACACGCGTTTTTTTTTTAAAATTACCCATTTTTAAACAAGGTGAGAGTGCCATTATTTTACAGTGGAAGAACGGGACCGTAGGCCAGCTCTCCAGTGGACATAATTGTATCCCGTTTTGATTTGTCGTAAGAGAGAACCGTTTCCCAAAATCATATATTTTATTCTCTCTTCTTAACACATTTATATTTCTGGCACCTCCCATTGAGAACAATCAACACCCATTGAACTCAAAGAACATATGGAAGGAGATGCAACATTGACACGTGTGAGAGAATGTAGCAAAACATGGTATGATGCAAGTGCAATAACCTCCAAATAACATCAATACGCAGCGCATAATACTTGGTCTAAATTGTGAATTGAACCTGGGCACGAACCACCGAAATAGCGTAGATTCCCACAGCTGTTTAGGAATATTTTGTATATGCACAGGCCTACTCAGAAAAACAGAGGGCCCACCCTGGATCAGGGACTTGGCCACTATCAATCAATGCAATGCTAGATGGACTACGAATAATTACAATATAGCTTTTTTAGCATGTCATACATGCTGAAAATATACTCAAGCTAAAAAAAATGTCCATTTGTCAATATCTGTCTTGTGGTCTATATGCAATGACATACATACAAAGGCAGAGCCACTTCTGTACAGACAAATGATACAGTGGTGTAGTGGTTAGCACACTGGACTTGTAGATACTCTTGATTACAAGGGTTCAAATCCCATTGGAGTAAGCATGTTGTGGCCTTAAACAAGGTACTTTTAGCTCTCTTGCATCCTAGGTGTATAAGTTGGTACTGCAATTTGCTATGAAGGTAAAAGACATCCTGTATCAATGGGCATACCTGATATTGAAAACACAGGCAAATGGTTTGGGATTTGCAGAATTTTAATTAACAAATGGGGTTATTGCGTAATGCCTTTGCATTTTGAGTGGATTATATTAGAGTACTAATATTAGATTAGTGAACAGTTTGAAAAGACAAGTTTGCCAAATTAATAATTTGTTCAGACTTAGTTTGTTATAGAGCCAATTTTGAGGTAAACTATGTAAACAGATTGCACATCATCTATAATCAGCGTCATTCAAACCATGGACATATCAAATAAGACAAGAATTGGCAGTCAAGCAACATTCAATACACAGGACCTGTGCTTTCAATTACAACTTGATTAAACATAGTGCATTATTAAATAATGCACATGGTCCATTAAATAATGCACTTTATCCATTAAATAATGCACTTTATCCATTAAATAATGCACTTTATCCATTAAATAATGCACTTTATCCATTCAATAATGCACATTGTCCATTAAATAATGCACATTGTCCATTAAATAATGCACATTGTCCATTAAATAATGCACACACTGTCCATTAAATAATGCACACATTGTCCATTAAATAATGCACACATTGTCCATTAAATAATGCACACATTGTCCATTAAATGATGCACATTGCTCATTAAATAATGTACATTGCTCATTAAATAATGCACATTGTCCATTAAATAATGCACATTGTCCATTAAATAATGCACATTGTCCATTAAATAATGCACATTGTCCATTAAATAATGCACATTGTCCATTAAATAATGCACATTGTCCATTAAATAATGCACATTGTCCATTATATAATGCATATTGTCCATTAAATAATGAGCATGTCCATTAAATAACGTGCATTGTCCATTAAACAATGCACACTGTCCATTAAATAATGCACATTGTCCCTTAATGCAAATTATCCCTTAATGCACATTGTCCAATAAATAATGTACACTGTCCATTAAATAATTGCACATTGTCCTGCCATGATATCTGAAATGACCATGCTATCTGGGGACTTTGTGTTTGTAAGCACCAAGGTCACATCATCCATATTTCTGGACTTATACTATATCCCATTCATCATGATTCATGAACTGTAGCACATTAACCTTTATCTATCTGCAGTCGTAGATGAGCTGTGATTAATGGCATATTACAGTTAATAACTTCACTAATGTTTTGCTGAAGATATTATACTCCTCCATACAGAAAGTCTCTGTTTCCTCACATGCAACAAACAGTGATAAATTTCCTCCCTTCAATTCTGCTGTGAATTATTTGAGTGCATGGCCCGTAAACCACTTGGGGGATGGGGGTGGAAATGACCCCCCAATATACTAAAAGTCCCCCAAATCCCCTAACCATGGCTCATAAAGGCCAAATTGGGGGGGGGGGGTTATCCTATTTTGTCGAAAAAAAGTTAAAATCCTGCACAAAATTCCACTTTGCCAAATTTGCCCCTTTTTGGGGCAGGTGCACATTTGGGGAAAAAGGCCCCTTTTAAAAAACAATTCACTCCTCCCGATAACTCCCAAAAAAATCCTGGTTCCGGGCCTATTGAGTGAACACATCAGTCAACTGATCAAATATTTACTTGTGTAATATTTGATAATATTTATAAATCTAAAATTGACCTGCTTAAATCCCCGTGCAATGGTCCCTCTTGGAATTCAACCAGGATTCTCTATACCAAAGGAAAGTATTTTTAGCAGGGTGTCACATGTTCCCATGAACATTTGGTGACAAAGTTGGACAATTTTATGTTAATATTTGTCCAAATTTTTAAGTGCTTAAATTGTAGTTCAGAGGATCTCTACTCAACTTGTTAAAGTTCCTGCAACCTGGCCTAAATATTAAAGTAATACATATTTTTTATGAACATTGTTTTTTTCTATTTATTTTTAGAAAGTTCATTATGATTACATGCAGAAACATGTTCAATATCTTCAGTATGTGTCTGGTGACTTTTGCCCAATATCTTTGTCTTTGTATAATACAATCCAACACCCCAATTGGGGAAAACTGGATTGTGACGTGTTGTGTGTTGAAGCGAACATTTAGTAGAGATAATCTTCAATTTGCTTTTTTCCTGTTCTTTGGCCTCTTGGATTTTACAAGTGAGTCTGGTATGAGTTCCATTCTGTTACGCTCTGGGAAGAAATGATATTTATAGGTATCATGTTTGCGAGGATGTTGATATATGATTTACTGTGATTTTCTGGTTTGGGCGAATACCTGTTGCAGCAGATTTTCAATTGGAATGGCGAGGTAACTCTGGCAAGCTTTCTGGAAGGCGGCGAGCCGGGCGATCTTTCTCTTCTTTCTCTGTCTGCTAATGGTTTCCATGGAGATCTTGTAACAAACAGATATGCTGCATTTTTTGGCCGTTGTAATTATTACACACAAAGCGGCGGGCTGCTCGACATTGAACTGCCTCCAGCTAAGATGTTAAGGTCCTCCCCGATTGCACCACAGTACTCGAAAGTTCTAACTAATGTACTGTATTCAAGGTTCTTTATTATTGCTCTAGTGACTTGTTCAATTCATCAATACAGTTTCTGATGACTTTGCCCAATATCTTCATTGGGCTATCCAGAAAAAAATTCCGCCCCCCTATAGAGGGCAAAAATTTTTGTTCACAAATATCTGGAATTCCTGGCCTATCCTTCATGAATTATCTGGAAGTCCATAACACTACATTCCCTACATTACCAGGAATTCCAGGCACTACTTTCCAGGAATTCCAGGAATTCCTAGCCTACCATTGCTAAAAAAACATGGAAATTCCCAGAGGATTATGGTAGGGGTATAGAGGGTGTTAAAAATATTGATTTTTTCCCCAGACTTTCCCTGAAATCGAAAAACACTGGAATATTCCATCACCCTCTACACTGCAAAAACCTGGTGTTAACTTTACACGATGGTTGTTAAAATTTACACCATCCCTGGAGTCAATACTGGACCACACCCACTGGTGTAGATTACACAAGTAAGTGTTATATTAACACCCATTTTTGGTGTTACATGTATGATGTAACACTACTTAGTGTTAATTTACACCACATATGGTGTTAATCTTTTTTTAACACTGCGGGGTGTCAAATTGCATCACTACCAGCTAATTTAACACTCGCCTGGAGTCAATACGGGACTACACTCCATCTGGTGTAATTTTTAACACCAAAGTTTGTGTTAACATTTATATTTGGAATCAACTTTTGATATTTTCGTATAAAATCCTTGATTTTGTTATTTTGTGCTTCTATTATAACTCTTGCCTCTAACACATCATAAACAGCTACTACAACATCCAGTAATTAAAATTATGCCGCAACACGGGTGGTGTAAATCCTAATTTCACCCCCACGAAACTAACACCGACAAGCGTGACACCGACTTGGTGTTAAAATTTAACACCCCAGTTTTTTGGCAGTGTATACCTAAAATGGCTGGAATTACCACCCTGTATTAGACATTAAATTCTGTGAATTCCAGCTTTCAAAGTGACAAAAAGTCTGGAATTCCGTTGCCCGTCTATAGGGGGGGGGGGATTTTTTTCTGGAAATGCCCATTGTTTTCCCTGGTTGACTTTGTCCATATCCTTCATACTTGGTTTGGCTATTTTATCAATCCATTGTCTTTCCCCCCTCTTCCTTTCTTTGTTTATCCTGTTGATTATTTTGGTCCCAATAGCCTTCATACTGGTTTGGCTACTTTTATATCCATTGTCCGTCTCTTGTTTTCCTTCCTGGTGACTTTGTCATATCCTGTCAAGACTTGTTTGGCTACTTGTATCCATTGTCTTCTTTGTTTTTCCCTGGTGACGCTTTGTCCAATATCCTTCATCAACGGTTTGGCTACTTTTATCCATCCATTGTCTTCTTGTTTCCCTGGTGACGTTTGTCAATATCCTTCATACTGTTTTGGCTTACTTTTATCCATTGTCTTCTTTGTTTCCTGTGATTGTCCAATATCCTTCATCCGGTTTTGCTACTTTTATCCATTGTCTTCTTGTTTGTCCTGGTGACTTTGTCCAATATCCGTCATACTGTACTTTTCTTCATTTGTCCAGTTTCTTCCATATGTTTCTGGTGACTCTGGGCCCAGCATCTTCATTGCTGTTCTGGTGAATTTATCTAATGTCTACAATACAGTTCTGGTGAGTTTGTCCAGTATCTTCAATACATTTGGTGGCTTTTATCCATTGTCCAATACTGTTCTGGGCCCGCCCGGTTCATCACAAGATTTAACGATCAATTTTTAATCAAAGGGAACTCGGTCAAGCGGCATTTCAACTTAATCAAGTTCAAACTGTACGTTTGCGTTCAAGTTAAGGCTCGATAAATCAAACTTACAATTGATCGTAGTCTTTGTGAAACGGGGCCCCTGGTGACGTTGTCCAATAGCTTCATATAGCTGTTCTTGATGATGCAACTTTTTCTTCCAATATAATTCAATACTGTATAATGGATTTTGTCCAATATTATTGCCATTAACTTTTTAGATACTGTCCGGGTGACATTGTCCACTTCTTTCAGTAGTGTTTCTGGTACTTGCCCAATATCGTTCATTTACTGTTCTGCGGTGCTATCCCAACATGTTATTACTGTTCTGGGGATTTTGGTCCAATATTGCCAATACTTGTTTTGGTTACTTTGTCCAATATCTACAATACTGTTCTGGAGAATTTGTCCACTATATAATCTTGCTCTGGGCATTCTTGTGGCAATACTTGAGTAGTACTCTCGGGGGGATATGTTGTCTGGGTTTCGATGGGAATTTGATGTTTTGTACATCATGTTGAAAAATATCAGAAGCCAAATAAAAATACTATATATTTTATTTCATTGAACATTCCTATCTGCATATTTGATAGTCAAGATTCACTAAAAAGGCCGCAAGTGAGACTGAATCCTTTGCAGAAGTAACAACTCTTCAAATTAAAAACCTGAGTTGTTACCGAGGCTCAGGCCTAGTGTAAAGTAAAAGCACAAGGTACTATATTGCATTCTGAGTTCCAGATCACTAGCTTCATTCTTAATCAAAAATGCTGAACAAAACACAAAGTGCGAGCACAAAGTGTGCATTGCGTGCTCCCCTCGATATCACGAGAACTCCATCTCTCTGCTATATAGTTGCCAATCATTGGTTCCTGAGCAGAAGAACTGTGGATTTCAATCCTTATCTGTTGTAGATTATTAAGGTGATGCCAAGGTTACGCTGGGGTATTAAGCTGACAATGATACAAAATTTTTACTTCAGCTCGATTCAAAATAAAGAACAACTATTAATTCAGAAGAAAAAAATAACAAATCCACTATCAGTTTAGATGTTTTTAATCTGTTAGTGTTAAAAAGGCAAGTAAAAGTCTCTTTAGGTGTGGTGGTGTAGTTAGCTTACAGCAATATAGTTTAATAGGTGGTCCCCGGGTTTCGCGAATCACCTGTGCTTCGCGATCACCTGGCATGAATGACCCTCAGGTTTTGCGGTGCCTTTGACCTTGTATGACCTCTAATGACCTGTGGTGACATTTAAAATTTTCGCATCAACAAGCGACCCCCGACCCTCCAAGTTTCATGTCCATACACTAACGTTTACCCCACTTTCCTTTGAATTACCCCTTAATTGACCTTGTCGTTATGACCTTCCAAATTTTCGGCATCAACATCGACCCCAGCCCCCCAAGTTTCGTCTGGATACACAAAGTTTTACCACCTTTTGACCTCCTTTGACTGAAATGACCCCCATAATGACCATTGATCATTAGACCTTTCCACAACCAATTTTGACAAAAGATCAAAAATCGTACCCCACCCTCCAAGTTCCATGTTCCATACACACGTTAACACCCCCAGTTGATTGAACCTCATTTGACCTGCCTGACCCTTGATGACCTTTGAATCCACTAACCAATACACCTCGGTCTTCGTTCGGAATCAAGGGGCACCCACCCACCAGTTTCAGGAACGTGCAACCCGCGGCTCTCCGAGAAACCAACGTTTAACTCATTTGACCTTGAATGACCCTACTGACCTTGTCGTTACCCTTCAAAATTTTCGGCAGTCAGAAATGACCCCCACCCTCCAGTTTTCATGTCCCTACCACCAACTTTCCCCCTTTGACCTCAATTGGACCGTCGACTGAGACCCCCGATGACCTCTGATCCACTAGTAACCAATACAAACTCTGTCTCGTTCGTTCAAGGGGCACCTACCCACCAAGTTTCATGAACGTGCGACCCTTGGTCTCTTCGATCAAATAGGAGCGGTCCATTTGACCTCTTTGACCTCGAATGAACCCCCCGATGACCTTTGATCCACTAACCAATACAAACTCGTCTTCGTTCGTTCAAGGGGCACCTACCCACCAATTTCATGAACGTGCGACCCTTGGTCTTCGATCAAAAATAGGAGCGGTCCTCATTTGGACCTCTTTTGACATTCGAATGACCTCCGATTACCTTTGATCCACTAACCAATACAAACTCGGTCTTCGTTCGGTCCAAGGGGCACCCACCCACCAAGTTTTCGGACCGTGCTCCCCTCGGTCTCCGAGAAAATAAACGCACGGTCATAATAACACACAGACAGATAGACAGACCACCGTAATTCATATATAGATAATTGTAACCCCGCTTGGGCCACTGTTGCAATTTCAGATAGCTTTGAAGAATGTGTGCTAAGTTGAGTTTTCCTATAGTTATAAAATAGAGATTGTTGGCTGCTGCAATCAACTATATGGTCAATCAGAATTTTTTAAAAATTGTTTCCTTGATTCAGTTTTAGACTTACAAAGAAGTTTAAAGGAGATGGATCTTGTACACAGGGATGAGTGGCACATCTCTTTCAAAGTGATACACATACTACAGGAAACAGTAATTGATCATTAGTTTGGCCAATGTGCCTGGTTGGTTTCGTTGCCAATGCACACTAAATGGCTATTTATAAGTAATAAACCCATTACTTTATCACCCACCACAAACGCTTTTTCCAATTGAGCCTGCGTCAACATAATAATCACACTACTTGGACGTGTTAATCCAATGGAAGTTTGATGGCGATGTCGAACCGTTGCGGTCAAAAAATTGACTGGCAGTGTATTAACCTGCTGGCGGCAACCGTATTTGGAATTGGTGAGAATTACCGATACAATTGTGCAAAAATTGGGGGCGCTCATAAAAAATGTGCCATTATAACTGTGTAAAAAGATCATGGGATACCATAAATGTCCAAGAGAAAACCCCTTGTTCAAACAATGAAGGGACAATGCATAAATGCAGGTCTATGTGTAGTATGACATAAATGGTTTCCCTTGTCAGGTTAAGTGAAACCGGTGTGGGTGGCAGGGGGGTGGGGCAGTTGCCTCCCCAAGCCTTTGACCGGAAGAAAAACCCTGTGAAAATCTGCTAAATCAGCCCTTTTTTGCCTGCACACCAGGAAATTTTCGCCGCCAACCATTGGCGTAAAGCGGGGGGGGGGGGGGGGGGCAGGTTTCCCCCCTGACGGCCTTTGGCCGTGAAAAATTGACAAAAATCATGCTAAATCAGGCCGTTTTTAGCACCTCTGCACGGGAAAAATTGGCCTTTTTTGACCCCCCTGGAGATTGAAATTTTCCCAGACTGGGAAATTTGCCCCCCTCACAGCGGCAGTCCCATTACGCCACTGCCTCCAACCAGGAGAATCTTCCTCCAAAAAAACCACCTCCACTGGGAAAATCCTGCCTCAAAACCAGAATTGACCCGTCTGACCAAGTGATCTCTGTTAACGCACCACCCTGTTTTATTGTGCAAATCTCGCACATTAACTCCTGGAAAGCATTCTTGTAAGGCTAACTCACCACTGAGGAACATGACCTAAAAAGAATAAATAATACTTGTGAAACCGATAAAGCATCTCATCCTTTGGAAATATTTTCTGATATAGCCAATGATAAATTGCCAAGATGCATGAATCTGCATATTCTGCAAAACCTTGAAGGTCACATCAATTGCAGCACAAGAACACTTGGTCCATTTTTGCTGGGCAGCGTAATTCCAGGTCTCAGCATAAGGCAATTTGGCACTCTTCAGCAATGTTGTTATTTTAAGCCACTTAGCAAGTGGGCAAGCAAATGTACATAATTTTGAAAATGTGAAGGAGGTGTATGCACTATGAATGAAAGCAAAATAGATGAAGGGTTCGTCATGTGATGATACAAGCATTGGATGCTTGTATATTTTTTGTTAGAATATCTTGGAAGCATATGTGTGTGGGTTCTCAGCTCTTCCCACCCCCCCCCCCCCCACACACACCCACTATTAGGTGATTTGATTGGTTATTGATAGGATTTAAAATATAATTAACCAATCTAGAGACATGGTACTAAAAAATTGGTGCATAACCCAGATTGAAGATGTATTTTTGATTGGCTCATTACTTATACAACAACATTACATAACCGAATAGAAAGGATAATGGTAAGAACTGGTATGAGCTCAGTAGGTTAAAGGATAGAGTCATACGACATAATTTAATTGTTTCCTGTTTCTTTAGGAGCATGTGGTATAGTTTGAGAACAGAACAACTAGATCATCTTACTTATATAAAATTACACTATATCAACATCTTAAAACAAATAATGTTAAGATTTTTGTACAAATTCTAGGCACAAGTATTAAATTGGTAAATAGAAAATTTGCCAATAATTATAAAGTAATTATTTTATTGCAAGTAGTACTATGTTTAATGAGTGTTAGCTACATATTGAACTGACATTGCTCCAGTGCTCTCCAGAAATTTGTTGTAGGGAAGAATTATAGTAGATTTCAAAATAAGTGAGACCTCCTAAAAGTTTATGAAGCCTTCACTGTGAGAGGTATAGAGGATATTTTAATGGCCACATTAAAAAAGATTATGGTACTTATAACAATGTCTAGTTATGTAAACGAATAAAGTGGACTAAAATACATTATTCCATATTAGATTAGCTTGGGTTTTTTATTGAAAGTAAAATTTTCAGCATACAAAATATTTCATTACAAACATTGTTATTTGAACAAACTTTGACACTGCAAAGTATATTCTTATCAAGCTTGGGAAGAAATCATGGGTGTAGGCCTGTACGGAGCGGGAGGGATAAACAAAGTTATATCATCTTGCGGGCCTTGCTTTTGTCATCTTCATCGTCTGACCTTCGGGTCAGGTGATCTCGATATTCATCCAATCAGCGCACGCTAGCTCGGCATTGTTTTTGTTTTGTCATCCCGACAGGCTCAGCTTCACTTGGCTTGTTGACGGCGTCATGTATGGTCTTGCGGGTAGGGTTTCCGTGTGTGAGATAATGCATCTTATATCAATGCGCACATAATCAAACTAAGTTTATTTGGCATCAAAAAGGACAACCTTGGATTAAAGAAGCAGTATGTCATCAATATCACGCCCACGATGGAAATATGTAAGAAAGTCACTTAATTTGGAATCTACTATAACCATATTAAACCAGCAAAATGTGTGTCTTGTACTCCAGCCACTTGATCCTAAAATTGTGTTTTTAATTTCCATATGATGTGAAAAATTAGATGGGGGAAAAAGAATCTATCAACTTCTTTTTTCATCTGGAAAATCTTCTGGGGACCCTATGTTCATTGGATATGATGATTTGCAGTCATTAGTCTTCACCTTGATGTTGCACGAATTACTCAGAACTCCCCGCAATTAGTATCCGCTCTTCTGCGATTGTGACATTTTTGCGGAAGATTAATTAAGGCAAATAATCAATGCTGGAATTGATATGTGAGTAATAAATGGGAGTCTGGTGGGAAGGTAATCTTATGAAAAGTTGCTCAATTATGGAAGTTACTTGGAAGAAGCTAAACATACTCCGAAAGCTTCAAATTAAGTGTCTCGTCTCCTATCCCAAAGCTAGATTTGCTCACACAAATTGCTCTGCGAAAGAAATTCAGCTGGACCTCAGCATATCGTTCATATTAAATTTAGAGGTCTTCTATAAGCCACTTGATGGGCTTTGTCCCCAGTTATTACTGAGTGTCTGGGGTCAGTAGATCACGTCCTGGGTATGTTACCACTAATTCTACCCACCCATGGTCTCTCTCAACTCAGGACACGTAAATGTGACCACAAGAGAGGCCATTTTTGTGGTGCTCTCAAAGCGATATGGAACCGGATTCCCATCACCATTCATAGTGCCAATATGCAATGAAAAAAATTTTGAGGGATTTGTGGAAAACAGGATGACAATCTAATTTAATAACGTTCAGTGGCAACATGTTACATTCTTAAAATTATTTTGTGAAGAGTTAAATGAAATGGAAAAGTGGGCAAATCACTTTGGAAAACAATTATACAAACCCACTCTGTACTTCTTAAAATGAATCCATATCAACTTCAAGGAGCAGATGTGATGCGTTTAATTAGAAGGTTTATGATTCTTACAGTGCTTGGAAATTGCCTGTGTGGAATGGAGGTAAACCACTTACGGAAGTTAATTCTAGCTTTCATCAACATTCATTATGTAATAGCAGCATTTTATTAGAAGTCAGTAATTAATTTCTCACAATTTTTCTTCAAAAAATTTTTCTTTTTTTAAAATTGAAAAATGTTTCATAAGATGACTGTTATTACGCAGTAATTGATGTCCAAGTACAATTTTAAACGTATTTACTCTGGCAAAAAAGTCATGGCTGTTTGGCATATACACATTATTTGTATTTTGATCAATTTTAGCATGGTGGCACACTGTAACATGAGTGATTGGAGTGCCAAGGGCTGTGCTTAGCTGTGAACAATGCATTCGTGGGAACTTGACACTAAAGGCTACAAAGGTCACTCTCTTGCATTTTGTTATAGCATCCTCTATTGTCCAATATCTGTAGAGATCTGTGTAAAATAGATTTTAAAGAAAAAAATATTAGTGGGAATCTTTACAATAAGGCTCAAAGGTTCACTCTCTTGCTTTTATAAGCACCTCTATATTTGTCCAGATCTTCTTACGGTCTTGTAACATGACAAAAATATGTTATGCTGGTGATAAATTTTGTTACAATTTGCACAGGATGTAGTAGGGGTCGAATAAACCTTTAATTGGGTGTATTAGCTGAAATTGTGGTCTTGAATATATTTTTTATTCAGTCATTTTGTTTCATTATAATAAGAAGGTGTACTAATTGCTGCCAAAAGTTGGTAGACATTTTAGATTAAACATTACACTACATAGCATTGTGTGAGTACAAGAAGGTCATAAGTACAAGAGCAGCCATGTGATAGCCTACATCAGTGTGCTGCCATGTGATACATAACACAAACGAAACTCTTTACAACATCGTAGATCATATTGAAAAAGCCGCCACTGCTTATATAATAACATTAGTTGGGTCACTTGTATAGCGCTATACCAAAGCATACAACAGCTCGGCCCTGTGCCAAATTCTCAAAATTATATTTCATTCTCCTTTTGCCATAAAATTTCGTAGGACACTTAGACAATTGTGTTGCAATACATCGAATGTCATATAGCGAAAATGTCACGGGTTTAGTTCTGACATCGTCCTTAATAATCTTGACAGTCTAAATATGCACAAGGCAAACACAGTTCTTCAAAAACATTTCCCATCCATGCCATTGTTCCATGATACCGTTTTGCTGGTTCGATATCCCATTTCTCATTCACTTTCACACGAGCTATTGGAACCAGTGTCCCAGCGCATGTTCTTCCCCTGATTGTACATGCCAACCCGTGCAGTAATTGGTTGGAATAGATACACACGCCAAGCATCATGCATTGGTGTGACGTCGTAATTATCACGTCGTGGCTCGCGTTGTTGGTGATTTGAGGATTCTTTTAGCGTGTATGTCTCGCAATGGAGAAGCGGTGCCCGGCGGTTTACAAAACCTAGACGCCTTCATAATATTGTTGATGTCGTAAAAGTGGTTCGTGCCTACATGTAATGCCATGTATTAGGATAACTCTAAATTTATCTTTCCTTGAGTCGGTGCTCTTAAAAAAGGTTCTTCAATGACTGGTCACTGAAGAACCATTTCAAGAGCATCTGACTCAAAAGACTTAGCAAAACACAGTGTTGTTGGATGGGACTTTCCAAAAAACAAAAAAAATAAAATGGCGCTATGCACTTAAAAACTTTTGCATGCAAGACGATAATTTCTTTGGATAAGTGTAACATATCCTCCTCCTTAATGAAAAATTGATAGACTTGGCTCAGAATTAATATTGCAAGGTTCTAGTCAAATCGTGTGTGTTAATGAAGTGAGAAGTGTAAGACGTACACTCCCTATGTAAAAGCAGATCTTTAGATGCATCATCAGCATCAACTGAAAATTAGAGATAAACCTTATCAAGGGATTCCTAATGAACCACAAAAAAGACCTTAGTATCATGATATTTGATTGTGTGTGGGAAATATTAGTTACAAATGTATTAAGTGGGAGGACATATCCACATCTGCCAAACTGAATTAATTCATGAATGAAGACTCAAGTAGCAATTCCGGCTCCACAGGAATTCCAGTGAAAAAACAAATCTTGGATGTCATTAATTCCATTTGCTGCGTGCTATGTGGATATTTATAATTCTGCTAGGCAAAAATTTGTGCAGTCAATGCAGGACTTTAACAATTTCTGTCATCGATATTGCTATAGAGAGTCTTGTATATAATGTAAGGGCTTAATTGATGCCCGGTTTGTGGAGGATTGAAGATAATCCAGGCTGAATTGAGTCAGCCTCAAGCTCATTTACAGTTTGTTGATGTGTAAATCTACTTAATGCTAGAGCCGCACAGTTCCCTAGCATCTGAAACTTATCATTTCCTTTTGACATCATATAAAACACAAATATAAAATGAGGACATGGATGCTTTATATAAGGTCAGTTATATTTGGAGGAGTTTGTATGATTCGGAAAGTGAATGGTCGTCTTCAAAGGTCTAGTGGCTTGTTCAAGTAGTATGACCCATGGCTGATCAGAAAGCCAAATGATAACAGAGCGCTGTCACATCCAGATGGCCAGCTGTGTACATGATGAAGCAAAGCTATTCGGGATGATCAGGGGTGACCTATTTACCCAACTATCCAGTGGTGTACATTATCTTCTGGGTACAGCTGAGGACTATAGGGGGTTTAAGGCGTAATCCGTTGTCTGGGTAGTTGTTTCATCTGAGTGAAAAGGTAAAGTAAGGTAAAAATGTCATCCAAGCAAGCTATCTGACCGGAGTGCCCATCTCCTTTCTCTATAAATGTAAGCGAGTGAAAATTTCACTCCCCAAAATGGAGTGAACTCTTGTAAAACCACTCAAAATAATTTTTATGTTGTAATTGTACTTAAAAAGAGCGAATTCCAACTCAAAAAAGAGTGAAAACTCCCTCAAAAAGAGGTGGATTTCCAGTCGTTTTCGTGTTGTCCGTTCTTTTAACACTCCTCAAAAGTGTTGCCCTTCGTTAACTTCTAAAACGGTTGGAATATTCACTTCTTTTGGGAGAGAGAGGATTTTACTCTTTTTGCGTGGAACTTTGCTTTTTAAGTACAACAACTCATTTTGGAGTGTTTTACAAGAGTTTCACTCTTTTGGGGAGAGTAAATTTTACTCGCTTACATTTTGGATTTTCAGGAAAATGGGACAAACTCCTCTGTTACATCTCTGTAGAGAAATCCCGACACAAAACATGCATGCATTAAAACGTGTCCCCCCCCATTTGTTCACTCGCCTGGTGTGGATATAAATATGATTAATCTTAGACCAGCAACTCTTTTGCTAGGTTCGTCTCACGCATTGCCAAGGTATGCCTGTATAGGGATCAAAAACCTTTGCAGTGGACTTCAGTGGATTGTATTGCACACTGGATACAAACGAGTCTCCCAATATGGACGCCCTAATTTTCCCTATGCATTGGAAGATGATGTATACCACACGCTGCAGACAAGAGTTCTTTAACCCCAGTTTTCACCTTTCCTCGTTTCTTGTTGTTGTACCACTCCTTGAAATGGGGCAAATTACCCAGCCTTACGAGGTCTTCTCTCTTCCGACACAATAGGATCGCATTTCGTACAGTTAACATTGGGAAGATGTAATGCCTTATTGTGGTGGAATACACTAATGGAAGTCTCGTTTATATAATGAGAATTTTAAGACAACAATGTTTGGTGGTTACTTTAGCGTACACCATTAATAACAGGACTTTCAATTGGTGAAATTCAATTGCCACAATCAATTTCATTGCAAGTATCGTACATCGACGAGTAATCATTTTATGAATATTTATTAATATAAAAATGTGAGGTTTTGTTGTTTTCCAACATATCTTGCCAACAAAATATCTCTTTTTAAGTTATCTAAAAATAATCTGTAATTTTTTTGGCCTATAATTTTTTAGAGTTGCCTATTTTTTAGTGCCATAAAACTTTCAGATTTTCAATGATTATGCAAATTGAGCAGCACATCAACAAAAGAGACTTTCACAGCCTGTCAGCTAATAGCGACGATGAGATTTTCTGAGGATGCAGTTTCAATATTAAATTTGCACTTGACTGTAGACCATACCTACTGAGAATGTTTTGCCGGTTATTGGCAAACCAATGAACACCAAAAAGCATAAGTATGAACTTGCCTGGTGCCTCAATCAGTCCCCCATAGAAGCTTGGCGTCGTGAACAACAGAAATTCAACATAAGGTTTATAAACTTAAAGATGGTATTTTTGGAATATTATCTTTGGTGCCTCTGATAGTTATATACCAATGGTAAGCACTTCTAAATATAAAATGGAAGATTAGGAACAAATTGGGCACATTTTTTCCGGAAAAATTCTCAAGTCTCTTTAAAGGGGGATATAGCGGCGATAATGCTAGAGAATCCAAAAATGTGGGGAATGCAATTTTTTAACTTATAAATCAGGGATAAGTACGTACAATTCAATATAACTGCTTTAAAGTAGAACAAACCACCAAATAGTTTTAAAAAAAATTAAGATTTGGGAAATTTGTCTACCATTCCCCACAAATAAAACATACAGCGATTGGAATCTCAAAATCTACACTAAACAGCTGTTGCGGTTTACACCAGGTACAGAATAAACAGCAATCAATAATGCACGTTTTGAGGTCAAACTGTATAATAACGGGGGTATTGATCATGGTGCAACAATACACGCTGTATTCACCGAAAACACTGATGATTTTTGATATCAAGTCGTAATTTTGATACGCACGTATAGAAATTACAGAATCAGCTAAAAAGTAGCCTTGTACTAATACATGGATTTCAAAACTCAACCCCTTACAGAATAGGTCCCATATATCCATGCCAATCATATATACAAAAATATGATTTTTATTATTTGTTTCGATTGTTTCGGATTAGCAAAAAGCGTAACTTTACCCTTTAAGTTTGCATCCTCAATGTATAAAAAAGCACCTTGTATATTCTTGTTCTGTCAAAAGCTTTAATGCATGGAGATTCTGATACTAAATGTAAGAGTCGTATAATAATGAAACAAGGAGTCAAAAAAGATTGGATGTGCATATATACAGTCTTTGAATGTTACTTGTGGGCAGGGGAATACTAAGCGTATATAAGTTGTGTTACAAGGAAATGTGGACCCAAATGAATTAGGGACCTGTATGGCAAATATTTCTTTAGAAATGAGGTTTTTTTAAAAAAAGTGTTGTAAACAGGGGTCAGGTTTGTGTTTTGTTATTAGCCCCAAATGGCTTCAAAACATGTTAGATTTACCAACAAAACTGGAAGCTGCTTTAGAAAATTTGAAAATTAGATGTGCAACAAATGATGTTTAAATATAATATGTCACTATGTGAAAATGCCAAAAATAGCAACTCCAACATGAAAAGAACATGTACAAATACGATGTTATGGAAGCATTTGCACAAAATATGTCACTGTGTGAAAAAGTGAAACTTCAAAATGCAGATACAAGTTGATATTGGCTGCCACATAATAGATTTATGGACAATTGTAATGTGATGCGGACAATATAAGGTTTTACCAAACATCATTACTTAGTTATTATTATCTTACAAATTAAGCCACTTTAAGTTTTTTGGTTGAATTTTTAAAATAGTACAAAAACAAACGTAATGATGCCCCAAATTTCTCCAAAAATGTCCTTAAAATGTCTGAATATGTCCACTCTGGTAGCGGCCAACGATGTGTGCATTTTAATCGAAATAGAGGGGTTAGCAGTCCATTTGGTTCCCCTCTAAATCTGTCTATGAATTTGTGACATGGCAATAATAACAGGTAATGGCAGTGGGCGCACTGAGGGGGGGATTTGCCCCCCCTAACTTGTTTCTTGTCCCCCAGTTTGCCCCCACCCAGGCCAAAAGAAAAAAAAAAATGAAGGATTTTGGGCAAATTTCAGCGATTTGGGCCAAAATATCCGCGATTTGTGGGGACAAATTCCGCGATTTGGAGGCCACATTGGTTTAAAATTAGTCCAAATTTTCCATATTTTTGCCCCCCAGAATTGGAATGTTCCCCCCAAGATTCACTTGCCCCCGTTGCCCCTCCCCAGCAAAAGAGCGTTTGGCGCCGCCACTGGGAAGGATGTGTAGAGAGTTAGACATTTTATATTTTAGAAATGTTTTTATTTTTTGCTTTTTTTAATTTTTCCCCCTGAAAATATAAATAAGAGTTGTATTTTGAGATCCAATTTCTCAATTTTCAATATGCAGTAATATTATAAATTAACCAAAGCAATCTACAAAGGTTTGAACCAGTAATACAAGTCCTATTCATTCCTGTACAAAATGGAGGAGATGAAAATTTAATTTTCTCAATGGAATCTCAGAAATAACATTCTGTATGATGCATGAAGATCATCATACTTTCATACCGATCAGTCATGAAATTAGGTGGTGATCCCCAAATTTTTCAAGCCAATGGGGGGGGGGGGGGCGGGACGTGGAGACAGGAATGCACTGTGGAACCTGGAGGTCAGGGCACTTTTTCAGTCCGTTGTCCCTTGTAAGAATACGGTTAAAATTGGGTATGTTCAGATCAAAAAAAATATCAATGCAACTTTTTTTTTGATATTCCTACAGATTTTATAATTAAAATTGATAGCAACCATGATTTCAACACAGATCTTGCCATTCTCTAAGTTTTAGGGGTAATTCACTTTAGCAAATTCAGTTGCTGGAATCAGCCTGTTTAGTTCTTCCCCCATGCCCAAAAAAAATTACTTTATCAACCATAGTGAATTCAAAGTCACGTGGGCTGTATGGATTTGATGTACACCGTTGTGAATTGAACTCGCTCTGCAAACAGAAAAGGGAAGGAAACATGACACATTGTTTATTTTAACACTTAATATGCATAAAAACATCTTTGGAGGAAGGGGGAATTGAAATATTGATTGTAATAAAATATTCAGAACAGTGCCGAGATAGAGTACTTGTAAGTATACGTACAAGTATGTTAACGTTTCTTTTTATATTTTATCGTCACCAACTCTAAAGAATATACAAAAGCTTTTAGAATTTTTCACAAAATCCTCTCGGGATCTCAGTTTTGAGATGAGAAAGGGTACAAATTTAGAACTGTGATGCCAAACACATTAATAAACAAATATATTTTTTTCTTTTTTTTGTCAAAAGTTGACTTACTTTAAAGCAAACACACTTTCATATCAATTTACTGAATTAATAAATTTTATTCCTGAAAAAAAAGATATCAAAAAATCCGCATCATAAATTTTGTTGATAAGCTTTAAAACTGTATGTAGTGAAAGAATGGCAGGCTTCAGCAACGTTAAAAAATAAACTGTCCCAGCGTGGAATGTTAAACCTTATGTATTGTCTTTAAAAGTTGCATTGCATTGTGGGAAATTATGACGTATGGACGTTACTTGTAAGTATATGTCTGATACGTTCTGCAACCCTTGATTGAGCAGGTGCATCATGCTAGCAAGAAATATGGGATGGAGATCAGTATATACCTAAAACAAAAGCTATGGTATTCTCCCGTGATGACCGGCTCACAGTAAAGATCCCGCGAGGTTCACCACTGAGCAGGTTAACAGATTCAAGTATTGGAGTAACGCTAACACCATCAAAAGACTCAACAGCGAAAATCAAAAGCAGATTATTATTGGAATCAACAGCACTAGGGAAAATACAGAGATTGGAAGTGATAAAGACAACTCACTCTCCACCAAATTATGACTTGTTAATTCACTAGTCAAACCAGTGCTTCTGTATGGCTTCCTGAACCTGGACCATCAAAAAGTATGACATGAAGAAGTTTGAAGCATTTGAGATGCGATGCTACAGACAAATCCTTAATATCAGCTGGTAGGATAAGATCCGGAATGAAGAAGTTCTGTCAATGAATTATCATCCTGCCACTTTCACCCAAAAAGGATCCTAGCCTGATCACTGCCTCAAAGCTGACATGGTTTGGTCACTTGTGCAGGATGAACAACATAAGCTACCCTACCCAAACGCATTTTATGGAAACGGTCGCAGGCACCAACAGACAGGGGAAAGACCCAAGGAAGAGATGGGAAGATGACATCATTGTGGGCACCACATTCCACAAGAATATTTGGAAGCGCAAGTTAGGAATAGATGGTCTAAAATTGTTCGAGGAGCCAAGGTCCTATGGGACATGGTGAATAGATAGATAGATAGACTTGACGCTTTTCTTCTGGCTGTCAAAGGAGTATCCAAGACCAGGTCCCCAACTCTGGATGCTTGCATCCTGCGGGATAACAATTCCAGGCATCTCAGACCTTAGGAAAATTGTCTACCCCCCCCCCCCGACTTAAAACTTTAGAAAAAATTAAGGATTTTTTATATTCATCAGAATATAAGCCTTAGTAATCCATGTGTACTTAATCATTACATGCATTAATGGTAGTATCTGTAAGAACTTCACAATTTTGTATTTTCTGGCGTAAACAAACTAACAAACCAGTGGCCTATGGGACTGGGGAAACAAGCAGTTTCAGTTGCTCAGAACACAGAAAATTAATAAAAATGAAAGGTGCATGGAATATCTGAAAATGCACCTTTAATTTTACCACCCCCCCCACCATATCCTAATCCATAGCGGTTTGACCCCATGCAAATTGTCTGTGTGTTCTTAGAACCATTTTAAGCAGTGGCCAACACAATTTTGTTTTGGACAAGCTGTTATAAGTATGGGCATGCAAGAGTTATTGCCTCTGTAAAATCAGAACAAATCCATTGTGGGCATCTTGCATATAGGCCTATAAACGGTCAGGTTGGTGATGAGCAGTTGCTCACAACACAAAACCGCCAGATTGGAATCAACTAAATTTTGTGAATAAGCATTTCTCAAGGAGTGTCTAGGAACCATGAACAAAACAGAAGGTGCTTACAGGCTTTTGTAGCCAGGATTTTCAGAATAGGGGCATAATTTTTGCCCAAAGTGGACTTTTAGAGAGGAATTTTCAGGGGAGGAGACGATTTTTGTACCATCAGAATTTGGAACTGAATTACATGAAAGAGGGCCAACTCACAAATTGACAATATTTGGACAAAACAAAAACAAACAGCCATATTTTTCTGGCCTACTTCCCAAATAGCATTTCAAAAACTTTGGGATGGGGGTACGGTGCCCCCACTTTTACTCCTTGTTACAGGCATGATTTTTTGTTTGTTAAACACTTCTAAGCAAAACTTCTTTGACCATTTTCTTCAGATTTTTGAAATCTGCATGGTGAAATTAGGTGAAAAAATTACCTGTGATGTTTTGTCAAAGTGGAGGGGCTCAACATCCAAAAAATTGCAGAATTTAAGGAGGATGCGTTCTACGATTTTTAAGTATATAAAAGTTTTCATTTGATAGAAGGGCCATTCACCCCAAAACCCCATCTGTGTAATAGTTTATGCGAGTGATATTTCAATTACATTTTATGTGAGGCTAACAAATGTGATTTATAAGCCCTGTAGAGTACTGTGTAGAAAATTAATATTTGGTCAACCCAAAGGGGGGGGCATTATTTTCGCTCATAACATTCCAAACCAAAAAATCATTTATCAATTAAGAGTTTGCAGGGGAAATGTGAAAAAAAATAGTAGCTTTCTTTTGATTGATACCAAAGTTTGACCACTTCCGCGTAAATATCTGGCGGTACCTGGGGACGAGGCTATTAGCGATTCAGACCATGGACCGAGTTAAGGATGAGGTTTTGTATTATCATTGTGTAGGATTTGAAGGAAATCAGGAAATCTTGACAAATGCTCAAATTGACCTATATGAAAACTCCTTTTTCGAGGGCAGTCAAAGGTTGCCAATAGGCCTATAGAAAAAAATACCCCTTTCAGTGGAGTGACACTACAACTCTGACGGTTTTGGAAAAAGAAAACATTGCTTGATAACTATTTGAAAAATTATTTTGTAAAACGTTTGTTTATTACTTGTTATATTAAACCAAAGATGACATCTAAATATGGGATTTCTTGGCCGCCACCATGCAGGGGCGGCGCCAGGGGGGTGGCGGGGGGGGGGGGGGGGGGGGGGGGGGGGGTGGGGGGGGGGGGGGGGGGCGGCCGCCCCCTGAGATTTTCAAATTTAGGAAAAACAGGGTTTTTTGCACAAAAATTAGGGGTTTTTAACCAATTTTATACTGTTTCCCCCTATGATGTTTTTGCCCTCCTATGATTTTACCCTGGCGCCACCCCTGCCACCATGTGAATACATATTGATGTGTTTTTCTTACGATATGCCAGGAGCATACATACAATTTTTATTTTGCCATTTAAAATCCATTAAATATTCACTTTTTACTTTGAAATTAAGTTGTTTTTGTACATTTTAATAAGTAGATGTGCAGAAAAAAGGGCATTTTCTACATTTTCTCCATCCTCTCCAAAAGCTAAGAAGGCATGCTCCCTCCTTGAATAATAGTTAATACAGTTCATTTCTTGTGGTTGAATCCATATATTGTTATGATAAGATTGAGAATACATTGTGAAAACAAAACCTTTCACATTTGTAAAACACAATTCATCAACCAATTTGTTGAACTCATTTGAAATTCAACGTGCGGATTCCACTTGGCGATAAATATAGATAGAAAAGGTTTTGTGTTAGGAAATCATGATTATAACCATGCAGCATACGAGAAAGAGCCCATCCATTCTCGGAGAAGTCGGCTAAAAGGTCAGAGCGGCTCTCGGCTGAGGCTTGAATTTGTTTTACATAAGGCATATGCAGCGAAACAGAATGATTATTAATGGCAATGAATTTTTATAACTTTAAAAATTATTGATGTTTACTGCATACATTGAAAGCTAGCGATGTACCTCGCACTCAATTATAGCTTCTTTCTCTTTGTTTTAATGCAATACAGAGCTTTCAGCTTGTATTGCACAATATATATATATCTGCACATGATCTCAGGTCATGTTACATGTGTGCTGCTGAGAGTTGTGAAAATCAATGGGGACTAAATAAATTTGGTGACATCCTCAAAGGATAATTTTTTTTCATTTTTCCCTGGAGATGGTCAGCGCAGGTTAGTGTTTAAAAAAAATGTGCACTTGGCTGGATTCGAACCGGCGACATTCGTATTACTAGCACGACGCTCTTGCCAACTGAGCTATCAAGGCAGGGCTGGTAGAGGAGCGATAGATATTATCTATAGGTGTTAGGTCCGAAAGGTGCCCTTCGCTTTCCTAGCGGATAGCATCAGAAAAAAATACACCATTCTGATGCTTTCTGCTAGGAAAGCGAAGGACACCTTTCTGACCTAACACCTATAGATAATATCTATCGCTCCTCTACCAACCCTGGCTTGATAGCTCAGTTGGCAAGAGCATCGTGATAGTAATACGAAGGTATTTCCCTGGCCATCTCCAAGGAAAGATTAATAAATAATCATCCTTGTCTACCTGCAGATCTAAGTAGTTAAAATTCCAATCCTCAAAGGATGTAATAAAGTTTTACCCTCAAATGGATCACATAATGGCAAATGTGTCCAAGATGATCTGGTCAAGTTACATGTTTTCAGCAGTGGCGTAAATTTCTTTTTGACATTGGGGGGGATGGGGTTGATGAAAATTTATGAATGAACTGGAGTTTGCTGAAAAGATACATTACTAGCACATGTGCCATTTAGAAGCTAAAATTGTTAAATGTAATTGTAATAAGTGAAATCGGTATTACAGATTTTTGATGCATTGTGGGAAGGTTTTGCGAATTTTTAGGACTCCTGACCTTTGACAAATCAAGATTATGGTTTTAATAATTGTTTTTAGAACTATTCCAGCAATATAGGGGGAACGGGTTGGCGTAGCGTATCTTCCCTCGCCTTTCACCAATGAGGTCTCGGGTTCAATCCCCGGCAGGGGCTCGTTCTCGGTGGCTTTATGTGAATTTGGTTTCACGATTCATACTCGTTCCTGCAGGTTTTCTCCGGGTACTCTGGTTTCCTCCTGCTTCTAAAATCGATCTTCTTTGCATAATTCTGTTCTGGTATTATGGTTTCTCTGATGTGCTGAGCGCCTTTCATGGCTGCCGCACAGCGCCTTGAGCACATTTACGTGGATATGTCGTGCGTTAAAAATACACATTATTATTATTATATAGTCAATACGAAATATGCCATAATTATTCAAACTGAGTAAAACATGTTTTGTATTTTTAAATATCAAAACATATCTTAGAAGTATTTTCGAAATTACCAAAAGGCAATTTTCCTGAAATATTGATGGGGTGAAAGGTCAGGAGTCCTCAAAAATATTACCAGAAGTTACAATGCCAATTTGGCTTATTAGAACAAAATGTGCATGAAGCGCGCGGAAATTTACCATTTTTAAACTATTATGGTAAAATATGAGGTAATTTTTGGTCAAAACCACATGAACGGACTTCAACATTGGGGGGGATGATCGTATTGACCATCCCCCCTCATCAAAATATTGGGGGGATATATCTCCCCCCCCCCCGGATTTACGCCTATGGTTTTCAGTCCCTCTTGAATAGACTGAGGTGGGGGCATAATGTTAGGCACAGGCCTAAGGGTAATTGCCCCAGTTAGCCCTTCTGACTTGCGTGGTTCTGGATCCTGTGATCCATTTTGAAAATTCAGTCATAAATCTCGCATCCAGAAAAATTGAGGGTGAGTGCCACAAGAAATCTTATACCCAAGGTGTTATACTATGTTCGGTGTAAATTGGAACGTAACCCCATTTTTTTAGCATTTATATTCTGTACATCTTGTCTGATGGGAGGCTTCAAGTTGTACCAAAATGCATTATGGTTAGGCATAAAAAATTGTTTGTTTGGCATAACCCGACCGACCCTAAAAAAAACCTGCAGACTCAAAAGTTTTAATGCATTTAGCACAAAATAAAAAAAATATTCTGCCGACCGACCCATTATTTTCATCCACAATTAAAAAAAAAAATATTTTTACCAACACAAAGACGAAAAAATAACAAAACAAAGCAACTACAACAAGTAAAATAAAAGATCTTTGCTATGTCATTGAAAAAAGCTTTAAATAGTAGCATCTTGTATTCATTTTAGAGTAAAACATTAAGATCTAAAAAAAAAAAAATCTGACCGACCGACCGACCCTGATATTTTTTCTCTGTTACGCCAAACAAACATATTTTTTATGCCTTACTGTCGTGTATTTACTCTAGGGTTGTATTGTGACTGTATAGTCTTCCCTAGATGGAAGAGAGAGATCTGACAAAGTGGTTTGTAAATCGTGCAATGTATCTGAGAGTGGTAATATACCTTGACACCTAGAGCAAGCTCAGTCTTCAATATCAAATAATAAATTGAATTATAGACACAAACCAGAGCATCAATGGTGCAGAGGCTCATACAGCAAACATTACACCTAACCACTTGAGTGTATAGGCTACAGTACAGTGCTCGTCAGGTATCTCTGTATTTGGGCAATTCTCCTGCTAGCATTTTTAAAATGTTATAAATTTTTAATCCTTTGTACATGTTTTTAATGTTAATAAAGCAGGCTGATGAAATAAAATAAAAATAACATACCCCAAAACAGATAAAGGCATTAATAAGAAGCCAAAGACATCCAGGTAATTTGTAGGCCAAGTTTTAAGTTTGCCATAACTTTAAACATACTCATTGATATTAAAACCACAAAAGTTACAGATCAGTCAAACAGGATGGATGCTGTGGGAATCAGTATATGTTTTGTTGTGTTAAACGCCATTTCTGTCATCTGCTGAATTAACGACTCCAGAGTCATTTATTATAAACTGTTATGTTTACCCATAAGGGTGCTGTTTTGGGCTTAATCATTTCAGGTGAGGGCTAATATATATAAAAGCTTTACAACCATGCAATAATATCAGTTTTTAAAATGTTTGAGGGCTCACTATTTTTCAAATGTTACAGTGTCTCTTTAATCATAACAGATGTGTGCATTATCATTCATACAACAAATTATGATGGAGATATATATGCAAATCGAAAGCAAACAATTTCAAAATGTTTTGATAGTTTTTGTTTTGATCTGCTCATGGACTGCACATTTATACACATGTCAAGTAAATGTCATTTGAGGCTAGACGACCTTGAGCATACCATGATAATAGCTATAAGAGTTTTTATTGTAATACATACTTTTATTGTAAGAAACATGATATATTGTAATAATTTTGCTACAAAAGCAGCGAGAGCAATATTGCTTCTTCAAAAATCCAGCTAACAACAGCCCTTCACTGCACACTAGAATTATATTGACAATGACAATGAAATCAATAGCTATCGCAGAATGCAGCCGGCCGTTATAATAATTCCAATTTCCAAGGTAAAATCGTAAAGAGACGTATAATCTAATCTCATATCCTGGCCGGATCGATGCTAATTGCGACAAGCAGGACAGTAATAAAGTGCCATTGAGAAATCGAAATAGCTGCCTTCATTGATTTTTAATAGCTGCTTTCTATAATATGCAATTGTGTCTATTATCATTGACAGCAAAATTGAGAAATAGAAATAGCTACCTGTACTGATTTTTACAAGCCTAGAACCATGAAATTCTAGTTAAAGTCCGACTCAGAGATTTCTGAATATAATTTTTTAATATATTAATTGAAAATAGTCAACTAGAACTAAAGATAGTCACCTAGAATGCTAAATTCCAAAGTTTGAGATGAATCAGACTTTTCGTTTTGATGCAGTAAACATTTATGTGTATATAACAGTGCCGTAGGATACGGTGTATTACAAAATTTCCGGATCCGGAATTTTTAAACAAAGATGTGATTTTCTATATGAAGGACTTCGATTTGAGCTTAGCTATTTCACACAGTGGTTAGTATAATGGACAAGCATTATGTACATGCAAAAAACACAGTTTGTTTAAAAATTGAGGGCGCCCTCATCGGGAAATCTCTGAGTCAGCCTTTAATAGCTGCTTTACTGCAATACACCATTTTGTTCATTATCATTTACAGCAAAATTCTTCTTTCAATTATTTCAAATTAAAAAATTATCAGAATTTTTTTTTTACTAGCAGAGCAGGACCAGAATATCATAGGGGCCTTATTTAAGGAATTCATTTACACCACACTACAGAAAAGGTTTAACGCTTTTGGTATACTCTGTCTCGTCTGAAGTATGAAGTGCCCTTCAGTGTGCATCGCTTGTTGCATGGTTTGGAGCAAGATTTTCAAACCTCTTTTTGCTTACATGTATATTAATAACACTATTGATAGAGTCGACAAGTTTAAGTACTTGGGTGTCATTTTCGATCCAAACTTAACTTGGTATAATCATATTGATTATATCTCCTCCATTATTTCTAAACGCATTGGTGTTATTCGCAGGGTTAAGTTTTATCTCCCCTCAGCTACTCTTAATCTGCTTGCCAATGCCTTGATTTTTCCACACTTTGATTACTGCAGTCGTTTGGGCAAACTGCAATTTTGAACTTAGCAATTCTCTTCAAGTTCTTCAAAACAAACTTGCCCGTGTGCTACTTTCTGCTGACATTCGTACACCTATTTGTGATATGATGAGCAACCTTGGCTGGGATAAATTAAGTGACAGATGGAGCAAACATATTCTTCTCCTTGTCTTTAAATGTCTTCAAAATGATGCTCCTTCTTACTTATCATCACCATTTACTTTTCTAATATTCACACCCAAAATACTCGTAGCCAATCATGTAATACACTTGTCATACCTATTTGGAGTATCATACCTGGCAAACGGACATTCCAATACAGAGGTGCTTCAATGTGGAATAATCTTTCACCCCATGTCCGCAGAAATTTTTCAGATATGAATGTTAACACTTTTAAATCTAATATTGTGTTTTGAATCTTGTTTTTATGCTTTGCTGTTTTATTTATTGCAGTTACAATGATAATTGCTGTATCTTTTTCCTTGCATGTTTATGTATTTTAAGGCAACCTTGATTGAAATCTTATTTTATGCTGCTCTAATTAATCTGTTTCCAACATTATCACATAAATAAATGCATTGTTTTGGACATACTTTATGAATGTTTATTATTTTTTCACTTGTAATTATATATGTATATCAGGGTCTCATGGGAGACCAGTTTGTATAACTGATTTGAGTTACCCTGAATAAATAAAGTTTTACTACTACTACTATTACTTTACCTACGCGCGCGCTGAAAGTCGGTTCAAAGTATACGCCCGCGTCACTACTTCGTACTTCGAGCTGGACAGAGTATAGTTAGTATGGACTTCGATTTGAGCTTAGCTATTTCACTCAGTCATTAGTATATGGACAAGCATTATGTAGGTGCAAAAAAAACAGCATTTGTTTGAAAATTAAGGGCACCCTCATTCAGAAATCTCTGAGTCCTTTAAATTGAATCATCCCCCTTTAATGTATCTTTAATCTATCCATTTAAACAACATTGAAAGTTATTGAAGAGAAGGTATACAGGAAAGTATTTATGAACAACTCCAACTACATTTACTTCAAATATGCACATACATACACAGAGACCAACATGTAATCATTCAAGAAAATAAAGCTCTAAATGTTTTTATAATGTTCCATTTACAATTATAAGCTGTTAAAATTAATTTTCATCATCACAAATATTTTCGTGACTTATAAAATTTCACTTTTTAAAAATGCATGACAAATTAATGAATGACGAAATAGTTGTTAATTTGTCATTTCTAGTGCATTACAAATTACATGACAAATTAAATGACAAATTAAATGACAAATAATGCTTCATAATTTGTCATTTTGATGGACATGACTAATTTAATAAAAAATTATAAATTCATAATCCGTCATTTAATTTGTTATACACCCAACTTTAATTTGTAATGCACTGGAAATGACAAATTAACGACAATTTCGTCATTCATTAATTTGTCATGCATTTTTAAAAGTGAAATTTTATAAGTCATGAAAATATTTGTGATGATGAAATTAATTTTAACAGCTTATAACTGTAAATGGAACATTATAAAAACATTTAGAGCTTTATTTTCTTGAATGATCAAAAATTAAGTTGCATGACAAATTTTTAATTGGTCAAATTAGACCCTTTTCATGACAAGGTAATGTTTTCAGTGTTCTGACTCAATGAAACATGAGTTTGTATTTTTTGCAAAATTGTATTTCTTTATTTATTGGCATACACCCAACAGTAAAATAAAAAGTAATGAAAGAAAAGTTGTTATTCATCGTTGTACCCAACAAGATCATTGGGTTTTAACTTTCCCTCCCTGATTTTTATTGGCAAACAGAAACCGGGTCCAGGTGAATATTGACTTTTGACTCTGAAACTTTGATATCAAAGCCATTCATGAATTACGGGTGCTTCAAAAGCATTTTACAAACAATAATTTGTGGACCTTGATCTGATATTCAGCCGTCTTGCATCATTGAAATACTGATACTTTTAATAATTACTTATGGTAACAAACCTTCATGTGCTCATTTTCAAAACAAAGTTGAGATGCTCCGATTTCAATAGATTTGGAGAGTTATATTGACCCATTCCTTACATCATATTAAAAACATCTTAGGTACAACAATACCCTCTTACTGGAAAGTGCATATATTTATAAGTAATTAATAAGAAACAGACATCTAAGTTAATAGGACAGACAGTAAGTACAAATCAGATTGGATCACATTTGAATGGCTGAAATATTTGAAAAACTTCAAAGTGATGCATGTAATTGACAAACTCAATTAAAACTTAAAAGATAATTTTGAAAATGTCACATTGTTGAGGAAATATCATTAACCCACCCACAGTGCGTATGTATTGATTTTCACTGCGATGCGGTGTCACAAGCGTTAACTTTACCTGATAGTGATCATTATCCATTAATTGATTTTTCTTGTGTAATTCTAAACGCAATTAAAAGCCAGTGGAGAATTTGCTGTACGTGCATTGCTCTAAAATGCCGTTGCATTCTTGCAAGCGATTTTGATCAATGAAAGTGGTTTTGAGAAATTGCCACTGTTTTGTGTGAAAATTGCCACCATTTTGTGTATAAGTTGTGTTTTGAAAAAAAAAAGTTTTTGTGGGCCGCCAGCTATAGCTGGCAGGACCACTTAGCAATCCGTTGTGCGTGTGTATGTATGTGTGTATGTGTGTGTGTGTGTTTGTATGTGTGGTGTCAAAAATTGTTTCAAGTTTTTTCATGGGGCGGCCCACAGCTTCTATGCTTTGAATATAGCGAGCGCGAAAGCCGAGAACCGCAAAATTCTAGTTATTATTTTCGCAAAGCACTGTGTATATTTTCCCCAGATCTAAGAACTAATTGAACTAGTGATTTTAAAAAAACAGCATTAAAAAAAAAAAAAAAAAAAAAAAAAAATAAATATGTAAAAGCAAACATAATTAAAGTCAAACTCACTTGCATGGTCAAGTCAGGCATTGGCTTTTGCTCAGATGAATGACAAAAATATTAACCTGGATTCCATCAACAATTTACTCAAAAATAGACATCTATTGATCATATATTGATAGGTATTGATTAGTCCTCTTTCCTGTCAACACATGCCACATATTTCTACTCGGTTTTAATGATTATATATGGTTATTTTCAGATTTTATTCTTTAAAATCAAAAGAGTGAAATTTCACTCTACATTTTGGACAAAATTTTTTATTTTTTGATTTGAATATATAAGTGTCTTCCCCCCTGAAATTGCTTTGCCCTGCATTGCCCCCCCCCCCCAAATGCTGGTGCTTAGGCAAAAAAAATAAAGTTTGTGTGCAGGAGGTAGCTCAAAGACCTAAATGCAAAATATATATTTTTTTTAATGATTTTCCCCAGAAAAGGCTTAAATTGGGCCAAATGGTAATTTCAAACAGTTGCAAGCCACATTTTACTGTCAAACTTTTAGAAACTAAAAAAAATCGATTTGGGATCTCTTATATTTTGTTTAAAAATAAAATTTTCAAGAGAAGATGTCAGTATCTTCCCACAATGCAATGCATCTCTAACGATTCACATCACTACCTGTACAAAAACCTCCATTGGAATTAAGCAATGCATTGTGGGAAGCTACTTATATCTTCTAGAAATTTTCTATCTCTGAGGTATTTTTTGTCTAAAATCATATTTTCTCAGTTCGTCAAATAAAAAACAAAACAAATGTGGTTAAAATGGCTCAAAAATCAAAATGCATGAGGCCTACTGGAAACAATTTTTTTATGAGACTCGTTTCCTTTCTTGGCCTATCATTTGTCTACAATCACTATACCGATAAAGCAAGATATTACAAAATGTGCTGAAAGAATACCATGCTGTTAATTCTGTGAGCGATGGGAGAAAGTGTTTTGCTTCAGGCAAAACTATCTAATCAAATCGGCAAATACTAATTGGTAGAATAAGAGAGGATTTTAATTTTGTGTTTTTATGCAAGGACATAAGAAAAGGATGCATGAGCTGTGTCTTATGCAGTACTGTATAAGTGGACATTTTCGCGAGGTTTTTATTTTTGCGAATTTTGCGAGTGAACATAAAAACGCGAAAATAAAAACTCGCAAAAATAACTTTTTCCAATAGATCTGTATTGCATTGATGTCAATACCGTGAAATTAAATTCTCGCACATTTGGCTAAACTGTTCAAATCGCAAAAATATCTGTACGCGGAAATTTCCACTTATACAGTATTTTGTAATTTGCCTGCAGGAACTGCACATGGGAGCTTGGGTAGTCTTAATTGCAATGCCCTAAGGGTAGTATTTAGCTAGCAATTACTAACTTTTTTCAATATTTCTATCAAATTAGCAGAAATGCACAATGACTGATAGAAGATATCAGTAGAGTAGTTAAGCATATCTCTAAGTTTTGAGGAGTTGATTAGATCTTAATTGGCAGACATTGTGTTCTGTCTCTTGTTATTTTGTTTTTTGCTTTCCTATTGCTGTTAGTGTTTCGTTTTACATGAAGGAAATGTCCCGGGAGAGGTGGAACTCAATGCATAATTGTGCGGGCTGAATACTTTTGGCACCCTCTCCCTCAAAGATACCATATTGCCAAAGAGCCCAATTATTACCCAAACTTTTTCTGCCCTCAGCACAAAAAAAGTCTGGAGAAAACACTGCCTAATTAACCCTAATGCCTCGCCTGTTTCTAGCATATGTCCTGGAAGGGACCGAAGGATTAGTAGGATAGGGAAAGCTGAAAAGTGGGAGACTTGGGTGGGTCTCGAACTAGAGGCCCAAAGCCCATGACCAAGGATACCATGCTGACAACGGTGTCACTTGTCCAGCCAGCAATTTCGTTCCCATATATGTCTTTGTTTGATGATGCAATCCCTGCATCTGGGACTTAGTGCATTTTACTCAGTGCTGTGGTATTTTGTGAGATTTTGTAGTGTTACATGGTTAATTAAAAAGATTCCTTGTTCAAATCAAACAGGATGCACAATTTTTTCCAACATTTATGTCTGCCAGTCACTCCGAATGACAACTTGCACAATTTGTGAAATGGTTAAACATTTCAGGTGTGTGTATTTTAACCAAAAAGGCACTCGCAAACATGACAACAGACATAACAGCAACTCGGCTAAGGAAGTTAATTTTCATGAAAGATGAGCATAACTTTAAGAAAGATGAGCAGACAGCTTGCCAAAATGACCTGAAGCTCAAAACATCTTTATCACCAAAGCATCAAGCTAGAAGGAGATGATTATTTTCTCCATAATGCTGAACTTATACTAAGGAAAAGGTTTTAAAGAGAGCATATGTGATGCGATCTGGGAAAACCCGCCACATGGTGCAAAATTTATATTTTGAGTTTTGACTATCATTGCAAAGTTTGAAATATAAAGTTTCCATAACTTTTTACTTCTTTCTTCTATGATACACATATCAAAAGTTATGCCTTATACAATCTGACAAAAAATAAAGTAAACATAACAGATTTTAAGGTATTTTCTTTATTTTTTCAAAACTGTCCCGTGCGACATGCGACGGGTTTTCCCAGATCACATCACATATTTCCCCTGGGAAGTGGGGGCACTCAAATAGGAACTTGAAGTATAAGTCCCTGTAGATCTTTGATACAGGCTTCTATTGACAACAGAGCAGGTATAAAAATATGGGATTTGAGATTAGAGATTAACCAATTTTCGTATCGGACATCAGATCGGGGGCCAATTTTATAAAAAATCGGATCGGCAAAAATATGCCAGAGCCTGCCGATCCTCAGCCGATGTATTGACTGAGAGAAAGGGACAAAGTATGATGACCAACCACTTGCAGTTAATGTTAGTACATCCATGCTAGTAACAAAAATACCAATACATAGATTTTGTGATTTCTTTTGATGTTCCTGATTAGCAAATTGCCCTAAAGGTAGCCCTAAAACAAAAATGCATTTGTTTGTTATTTTTTATTATTTATTCTTATTCAGTGTGCGGGGTTTAGTAACATCATCATTGGTTGTTGCCTCAATGCCTATCTAATATGAGATGATATTATCCATTGTTGCGCAAGTGTTTACGCATACATGTGTAAGGTACGCAGTGCACGCAGCTAGTACGGGTTGATTGATTTTTGACGGTGGGGGAATGTTTGGCTCTTTAATTAATATTATTGAAATAGAAAATATTTTCAGTGATTTAAAGGTGCTTATTCCGATTTTTGTCTATCGTGTTCTCTACTTGATATGAGAGCCTGACACTTGTAAACACTGACCATCAAGTACCGTGGGAAACAAACTTGTGGTTTTGATGCTAGATGCAATAATGCATAGTATGCCCTATTCACTATTGTGCTAATATTGATGGTTAACCATTAAAACGGTAGTTTCTTCTCTGTATCTTAAGAAAGAAATGGATTTGAAAGCTGAAATTTCAGGACGAAAATGAGAAAAATACGGCCTTAAATCTGATATGAAAATTGATACCACTTTTCGCGTTCAATCAAGGGTGGTCCCGAAAGACGATTGGAACAAGCACCTTTAAACACCAAAACTATATTAATAAAATGAGAATAAAAGATAGTATTTGTTGCTTTTGGGCCTATCTATATCGTGTCATATTGGATGCTGGGTAGTCCAAATATTTTTTCGTAGTGGATATATGCAACAAAAATCATATCTTTTATTCTCTAATTAAAGGATTTCCCTCAAATCATCAAATTACAACACCAAAGTTTGGTCAAAAAGTTGCAAACCATACATTCACAAGTATTTGGGATCACCTAATTGAAAAAAAAAATGGTAATTATCTCTCATTTTTCCCTACAAAGCCATTTTACTGAATCCATCAAATAAAAAAGACAAACTGCAGTTAAATGGGTCATCAAATGCACGCAGCCTACTGCATGCATGAAACAAATATTTTCTCTTTTTTGGCCGTAGGCCAAAACAAAAATCAAGTAGCTCAAAAACCTAAATGCAAAATGCGTTTTGATTTTTTTTTTTATCAAAAGGCATTTCCCCAGAACTGCCTTAAAATAACTCGAACAGTTGCAAACACTGGGTAACAATGCAGAATGAAAGTTGAATATAATACAATGCTGTTAATTTGTAGATGGGAATGTAAAATGCTACTTGGATGTACTTTTTTAGACACGTCTTTATAAGATTTTCCTTTTGTTGTCATAGAAAACAAATGTGTTCGTTCACTGCACATTTCCCATGCATTTAGGTCAATTTGACATAAATTTGCACATTTGATGAATACGCATGATTCTAGTAATACACAAAACTGATAAAAAAAAGGACAATTTTTTGTCAAGTAGTAAATTATTCCCTCGAAATAGCAAATTTCACTTCTCCACAAGAAAGCACAGCAAGATTTTGTCATCGGTTAACGATAGAAATATCGCAAGCAGGCAACTCGCTGGAGTGTTCGCTTTCTTTTCCTCCAACGATCATGCCCAGGGTGGGTTCGAATTGATGGTAAATTTTTTTAGTAAGATTTGCAAGGTTCATCTCAGCGAGCACATTTAATATGATCTGCTGAGAAATTACTGCCTGGATCAAAGCTGGCCGCTGCTGTACCTGGGGGGATGAGAATTTGCTTTTTTAGTCATCCGTTTGGATGGTTGAATAGTGCGATGGGTTTGATTACAACGTATCTACAGGGTATTTAAAATGTTATTCGAGATATGAATGACGTACTTGAAATCTTCGATTTCCGTTTTGTGGTGTCATCTGCTGCAAGCAATGAGAAAAATAGTAACTTTTCAAATACTAGTAATTTTTACCACAATCTGTGGGTTCTTTCTGGGGAGAAAAATCGTACCCATTGGAACCATTTAAAACCAACCAAATTCAGTGGCAAGTTAAAAACAGTCACCTATAAAACCTTATATTGTGAGCTGAGAATTAACAAGGTTCTAACTGACATTTTTGTTTTTGGGGGGTTTTGTGAGATAATATTTTTTGAATTTTAAAGCCACTTTAAAACAAAACATTTTGTTGGTCTGAATTTGCTAGTTTAATTTCCATCTCAACACCTTATATTACACTTTTTTTTTGAAAAACAGACATTAAAGCATGTTAAAGTGGTCTTGAAGATGCAATTTACAACTGTTTAGCGTTAGATCCCAATTTTATTAAGGAAACAAAAAATCATTTCTTGGACAAATACGGCATATTTAAGTCCACTTACAGGGGTCTTTACACTACAACCATTACTACAACTGTAAAAAAATGGAATTTGATTGAACATAGGAAGTTGTCTACATTTTGTGAAAAAAATCACTGACATGTTTTTTTTTTTTTTTTAAATGTTTTAGAAATGGTGTTTTTTGCTTTTTTAAATTTTTGGTTTTTAAGTTCCCATTTTCTGGTAAAATATTTTTCCTGTCATTCCTCAGCTTGTGCTATGGCTGGAAACAATAATTAATATTTTAATTCTTGTTTTAAAAAATTTAAAAGAACATCCTTGCTAATAAAAAATGCTATTTTTGGGGAATATTACTGAAGGGGACATTGCAAATATTTAAAACTTATCTCTTAGTATCTTTCCACTCTTATTTGTTCTCATACATTCTGAAGCATTACTGAAGGTGTTCTTCGACTAATGAAGTGCTAATTCAGGGAAATGTTTATTTCATAATAACGCAGCAAATCGTCCGTATCAATTTAGATGTGGAGAGTGAAAGTGACCTTCAATACCTCGCAACGATGAAAAGGAAATTCCATCAGTGAAGTGAGGCATTCTTGGCGATAAATTGAACGATATTTTGAAGATTGGCACAAAATTGAGGAGCTATATCGACAATTAAAATAAAGCTAGGCAACCCAGGGCAAATGCGTATCAGGATTAAAGGTGCCGAGAAGATTTGAGGCACCCAAATTTGTGTCATAATAGTAATTTCATATAGATTAAGACACTCAATCAGATTTCTTCCGTTGTATTTGGCTACAGAAATGTCTTAGAGAGAAAATGTATTTGAATTGCTTTATATTTCAGTGTAAACCTGGGCTTAATTTCTAGTTTCTCCTATAATTAAATTAGAAATTTCACATTTTTGTAACCAAGAAACATTTCTCAGTTTACAAAATATCCTTTCGATGGGGTTATTTTGATCAAACTTTTACATTAGGCAAAAATCATTACTTTGATTTTTTTTAGGGAACACCTGATATGTGAAATCTCTCGTTGCACCTTAACTTAGCTTGTGAGATGGGTGGGCATTGTGGCAATCAGTTAACCCCTTTCAGAAAACTATACCACGTTGATACAGGCTGTCTGATTTGCTCATACAGGACACACCATAGATGGTTCCTCTGACTACCAACAAAAAGTGCTTCTTTAATCCCTTTTTAAAAAAACCATACCACGATCTTTACAGTAGCTGTGATTTTGCTCTTACATGAGTAGCAAGGCTGAGAAAAAATAACTTAAGTTTCTAGTGAAGCTGGAAAATTGCAATAGCATTGCTTTCACCACAATGCATTTCTATAGGTCCCCCAGAATGCCATACTAAAAGTCCAAAAAATCCAAGTGGTGGAAATATGACGAATTTGCATAAATCCCAAATGGGCCGCCACCTGGATTTTTAATATTACAAGGATTTTTGTGGTTGTAGTTACTTATATAAATAATATTTTGGCACTATAATGCCTAATTTGGTAATTTATGATACCTTATAATTGTAATGTCTATACAGCCACCATTTATTTCTTGACGAAGTGTTCTTAATTGTGTAAAAATCCAAATGGCCGCCAATTCTAAGAATTTTACGTGTTATATTGCTTATACCTAAAATATTACTACTTTTGGCCACCTCTAAAAAAAAGGAATGCTAAATTTATTAACATTTATGACTTTATTCTATTTTTAGTTGTCTTATAAGAACACCAATACAGGCTTGGTAGAAGTATACTATATTGCCATAAATC